>JAJJHT010016864.1:2439924-2512942 GCA_021223865.1 Drosophila pandora
TTTTTTTTTTTTTTACGTGTGCAAGTTATATTTATTTTTGCCAATTATAAGGCGCACTTTTATTGTATATGGTATATGTTTTTTGAAGCCGTATTAATTAATTAGCCCACTTACATGTTTGAAAATTTTTGGGTCGCTAGTTTTTTGCTCGTTAGGCGCCAGTTATCTAATTGAACGTTCCTCGATGGTAGGGCTGCTCCAGATCCGCCGGTGATGAGGTGGCACCTGTAGGGTGCTTGATGAGTAGTAGCGGTAGGTAAGAATTGGCGGCCGGGCTGCTGGTCCCAGGTGGCCGCTGATGGGGTGCCACCGATATGGTGGTTGATGAAGTGTAAAATAAAGTTTAGGTTGAGAGGGTGACTTATATACTGACTTTCCTTTGTGTGAAGTTTTTTATGTTTAAGGATTGTAGTACTTCCTGTTCACTGAGATTAGTTTATCTTTAAATATAGCAACTACGAGAAATACATGCACTCGGCTCAACTTTATAAATTCGATTATATTTCTATTAAAAGAACTTAAGCCTAGCTTATCTATTGCGGCGAAGCGGGGCGAATTCACGAGAGAGCGCAAGTGAGCTTTTCTTGCGCTCCCGCTCCGCCCTATACTAACTTATACTAGACTTCAATTATCTACATTAATTATACACCGGCCCCGTTGAAGGACTTCCTTAGGCTTCAACTACTGGCAACCTCGCCAGCTTGTGGACTGCTCCCCTAAATACTGCTCCTCTACTCGCCCTGACGTCGGCGACCCTGACCCTTTCGCCGCGCCGACGTGAGTCTCGACGACCCTGGCGGCGATCCACTGTTGGGGCGGCTGGTTTTCCTCGGCGACCAGGACCAGATCGCCCTTCCTGGCGTCCTCCTGCTCCCACTGCCACTTCGACCGCGCCTGTAGGTCCAAGACGTACTCCCGGGACCATCGCTGCCAAAACGTTTGCTTGATTGACGAGACAAGCCGCCATCGCCGCAAGCAGGTTAGACCCTGCTGGTCCGGGGTCCGCGGTGCTGGTGAGGCGATGAGCGGCCCGCCTGTCAATAGGTGCCCGGGAGACAACGCCTCGCCGTCGCTTGTGTCCTGACTGAGGGCACCCAGGGGCCTCGATTTCAGGACGGCCTCGACTCCAACGAGGACGGTCTGCAGCTCCTCTGCGGTCAACTTAGCGCTGCCCACCGCTCGTAGGAGTAGGTGCTTTGCAGACTTGAAACCTGCCTCCCATAGTCCGCCCATGTGCGGAGCCCGCGGCGGTATGAACGCAAATACGCATCCGTTTTTTTATGCGTATTGCCGCAGCTCGTCCGCCTCATCCTCGATTCACTGCCGCAGTGCCGCGAAGTGGCGACTCGCTCCGACAAAGTTCGTCGCGTTGTCGCAGTGCACGATCTGCGGACATCCTCGGCGCCCAACGAACCTTTGGAAGGCCAATAAAAAGGAATCAGTTGACAAATCGGAAACTGCTTCTAAATGTACTGCCTTGGACGCAAAACAAACAAAAAGGGCAATGTAAGACTTGTAGGGTTTACCACGAATTTTCAACGTCGTTTCAATAGGGCCACAGAAATCCACGCCACATATGGAGAATGGGCGGAGTGCACGAACTCGATCTTAGGGTAAATCTCCTATGATTTGAGTCATTAGATGAGGCTTGCATTTTACCCTCTAAGCCAAAGCTGCCTGAAGGCACGTATCACGTTTTTGGCCTTAACAAATAAATTAAGAACTTCTCAATCGTTTAAATAATTTTTGGCGGTTGATAAACAGCACACTAAATTATTAGTCTCATCTTTCAAGAGCTCCGAAGCTCTTTAACAATTGAAAAGCTGTAATTTTATTTGTTAAAGCCAAAAAAAATACGTGCCTTCAGGCATGCTTATGTCTTAGAGGGTTAAAACAGCGTATGCACGACCGCACTATCTGACTGCATCTGACTTCCTGCGCGTTTACTATCCAAACGCGCTGTCGCAGTGCTCGTGGACCCACATGAAAATTCGACTCGTGCAAGTATCGGACGTAGCTCTGAACAAAATGAGAGCGCTTCGTCAACAATACTGGAAACTTGGCTTCGTACGAAACAGGAGCATTAGCTAGTCGCCCCCCACCCGCAACAACGAAAAGGTAAGCCCAGCCTGAGAGGTTTCATGGACAAACGGACTTAACTTCTGTAGGCTTGGGCTAACACTAAGATTTCTTCTAATATTTTTAATCTCCTCCTGATACTCGTGCTCTTGGACTATCTGGACAATCTTATTAAAAGCTTCTTGATATTCGACAGGTTAAGGTACATTATCAGAAGTAACTACAAATTTTTTACACTTCTTTATAAAGCGGACCATGTAAACGAACACTCGCAGCAGTTTTAAGTGAGAGGAAAATCCTTCTATCACTTCCAACAAATATGAGGTAGAGACCATTGCAGTCAGTCCGACTGCATTCTTCTATGCTTCCATCTGCAAGATCTCTGGTGACAGATCGAACCGGGGGCTTGTTGGCCACTTATCTTCCGGCTCCGTTAAAAAGGATGGACCTGTGAACCAGATTGATTCTATCGTTTCCTTTACGTCTCCACCTCTTGACACAGTATCTGCCGGGTTCTGTTTAGTTGGTACATGCCGCCACGTGCTATCCTCTGACCACTCTTGAATCTCAGCAACTCTTTTTGATACGAACGTAGTCAACGACGATGGATGGGAACGAATCCAATGAAGACAAACTTCCGAATCTGACCAATATAAACTTCGTTCGATCGGTGCTTTGATAAGAGGTTTTATTTTGCGACAGAGGTCCGCGAGAAGGTGAGCGGCACACAACTCAAGACGGGGGAGCGTCTTTGTCTTGAGCGGCGCTACTTTCGACTTTGCAGTCAATAATGAAACTTTACTACCTTCTACAGATTTGCAACGGATAAAGACGCAGGCTCCATAGGCTCTCATCGATGCGTCAGAGAAGGCATGAATTTCAATTGGTGACATTGGCTCACTCATCACAAATCTTGGTATGGAGATATCTTCTAACTGCGACAAGGCAAGCTGAATTTTGTTCCACGCGGTTTCCAAGTGCGTTGGAATCGACTCATCCCAATCTAGCTTATTAAGCCAAAGTTCCTGCAACAGGATCTTTCCATTAATAAGGATCGGGCTTAATAAGCCAAGGGGGTCGAAAAGCTTTGATGTCACCGAAAGAATATTCCGCTTAGTCGCCCTTTGACCGATGACTGACATATCAATTTCGAATTTAAACACGTCATCTTTAGGAATCCAAACGATTCCTAGTGTTTTTGTCAGCTCTGAGTCCGAAAGTGTTATTGGCTTAACCGTGCTCTCGGATGCAGTAACTTCAGGCGAGTTTGAAAACCACTTCCTCAATTCAAACCCAGCGTTTTGAAGAACCTGAGTTACTTCAGACTTAATTGTCTTTAGCTCCTCCACGCAACCAGCACCCGTTAACATGTCGTCGACGTAAAAGACAGACCCAATAACTTTAGCAGCCCGAGGGAATGTATTTTTCGCGGATTCACTCAACCTCTTCAAACACCTTATGGCCAGGAATGGGGCTGGTGCAGTGCCGTAAGTAACGGTGTTGAGCTTGCACAATCACAAGGACTCAGACGGGTCTTTTCTCCACACTATCAACTGGTATCGTCGATCTGCTTCATTTACCATCACTTGACGATACATTTTTTTTTATGTCGGCTACCAGAGCGAATTTGTTTAGCCGAAATCTAAGAAGAGTTGAATAAAGCTCTTCCTGAATTGTTGGACCCACCATCAACAACTCATTTAAACACTTCTGTGTGGATGTCTTGCAGGACGCATCAAAAACGACTCGGAGTTTGGTCGTTGTACTTTGATGCCGTAAGACACACTGGTGGGGAATAACGTAGTGTGGAGAAGCAGGAACGTCATTGCTTGCAGGGGACATATGGCCTAGGGATTCGTATTCTTCCATAAATTCCAAATACATTTTCTTTCAGTTCGGATCTCGAGATAATCTTCTCTCGAGCGACAGAACTCGGCGTTTGGCTATCTCGAATGAGTTGCCCAAAACGCTTGGATCCGACTTAAATGGAAGTTTAACTTCAAATCGACCTGAAGGCAGTATTCTTGTAATCTTCCGATAATGTTCCTCACATAACTCTTGTTCTGGCGACATCTTTTTAGAAGATGGAACTTCTTCCAACGACCAGAACTTTTTTAAGTTTTTGTCTATTGACTCTAATATTTCTTCTTGGCAATTCAGGCTAGAGACCGGCTGTGGAGGAGTTGAGGAATTTGCCAGATATTTTCCCGATACTATCCACCCAAGGAGAGTTTTTTGAAGGATGGGATGGTTCGGACCTTGCTTTATTTGGCCAACGGACAACAGTTCGAAAAATGACTCAGCATATCTATCCGCTGAGGTTTGTAAAAACAAGGGTCTGCTAATGGCAAGTTGTTTGGTAGGGTCCAATCTTTCACGTTGACTGACTGGTCAGGGTGATAGCCTGAAATTGTTTTCAAAACCCAAAAGTCGAACGGAAACTTTCTTTACTTGTAAATTAGTTTGATCAATTTCAAGCAAGTTGATGCACGATTCCTCCCTACGGATCTGTAAGCGTTGAGCAAGATCTTCTGTAATAAAATTCATTTGAGACCCTGAGTCAAGTAATGCTCGGGCCAATATGTGCTCAGCATTTTTTGTTCGAACGCTTACGATCGACGTTGCTAACAAAACCCTTTCTACAGACGACGCATGCGAAGCATGTGAAGTAGAAAAGCCATCATTCGTTAACGCTGGGGGAGGATTTTGTGTGGGTGGTGGTAACGCTAAGTTTTTTTCAGTCACTGTAAATCGGTGCAGAAGTTTATGATGCGATCTTGCACAGATTTGACACCTGGTCGATTGAAATTCGCTACCGTGTGACCTTTTCGCAGACAATTCAAACATAGGGAGGCTGACTTAACAAACTCAAAAAATGGTTGTTAGCGTTACAATAACTGCATGCTGGTTTGGCGTTTGTAGAAGAACAAGCCAACGAAGTTCTATTCAGTTGCTTGCTGAACCTAGTTTCTTCTTGTTTTGGGTTGCCAGTCTCTTCAGCGGACAGATGCTGGTATCTACGATTTAGTATTTTTTCGAAATCGGACCACAGCGGCCATTCCTCATAATCCAGTGACTCTTCCCATTTTTGCTTGGTCACTGGATCCACTCTACTCAAAACTAAATGGATAATCATTGAGTTTGCAATTTTAGTATCATCTCCAATGGATAATAGTGATCCATAAATTGATGACACAGTGTCGATGAGACCCCTCAACAACGACGCAGACGGCTGGGAAATTTTCGGAAGGCTAAACAGCTTACGTATTTGGTTCGCAAAGATGAGACATTCGTTATCATAAACTCTTTTTAGACTAGCGATAGTTTTGTTGTAATAACTCTCGGTGACTTTGAATGCCTTGATAGTTCCTAAGGCTTGACCAGAGAGGCAAGAAATTAACTGATTAAATTTCTCAATAACAGGAATGTTTACATCTTTGTCAACTAATGTCTCGAAAAGACTAATGAAATTTTTGAAATCCGAATAATTTCCACTGAATTTTGGCAATGCCAAACTGGGAAGTCAAGCTCGAGTTGGGGCTGCAGAAATTGCAGTAGCTGGACGGGAGTCTTCAGTTGAATTAAAGGCATTACATAAGGACATAATCCTTGCCTTGGTAGTTATTCCTAATTCTTCCAACGCGGCTCCGAAATAATCCAATTTATCTATTTGCTCGATCTGGTCTTGCAACTCATTTGCTTTAGAAATTGCCTCATCTAAAACCTGAAGCCTGCACTCTAGCTCGGTTTTGTTTAGAGGAAGTGATGCATCCAAACGTTCCTCCAACCGGCGAATGCTTTTAACTTTGACATTCAATCTTCTTTTTAAGTCAATAAGAGTTGTGGAATTAAGTTTTTGTTTAGTACTTTCCATTATAAATAATTTATTTTTTCAATACAAAAACGAAAACAATTCAAATTTAAGATTTAATATTTTATTTAAATTTTGTTAAATTTTTTTTTTATTTGATTATTTTTTTTTTTTTATTTAACTGATAATAATCATTGTTTTTGTAACAAAAATATACAAAAAAATTTCTAAAGTTAAGTTGTATATCTGTGCTGCTTTAAAAACACAGGCCAACAGCAAAAAATCTCCACGCATAATTTTACCTGCTCCATAATCTTTAGGCTCCCCTGAACCAAAGTCCAGAACAAACATAGGTTCTATCACCCACAGTTTCCGCGGTACACCTAAGAGAAGAAATTGATCAAATTTTACCATATATTGAATTATGTAGGCCGTGTAATGGCGATGACCATCATTGTTTCTAGTACATATCATTTTTGAAATGTATGAGTACCAACTAAAATTAAAAAATGGTATCTAGCAGTTACCATATCTTTGGAATACGCATCCAAAGTTGAAATCTCAGATTTTCTACATTAAATTTTGGTCTTCTATGATTTTTTCCCAAACATTTTTCTATGGAAGATTTTTATTTTCTTATTGAAATCAGTAGATCATACCATGTTTTAATTTTGAATTTAAGGAAAAACTCGAAATAATTTTGTATAATTTATTATAGGTGGTTAAACAATATTTTCGTCAATTAAATTGGAGTTTTTAATCTCATATTTTCAAAAAGTCATGGCTATATAAAACTGTTTCTATGTTCAAAACGTATCTATTGTTCAACTTGTTTTGTAAAAGCTTACAGAAATTGTATACAGCCATGACTTTTTGAAAATATGAGATTAAAAACTCCAATTTAATTGACGAAAATATTGTTTAACCACCTATAATAAATTATACAAAATTATTTCGAGTTTTTCCTTAAATCCAAAATTAAAACATGGTATGATCTACTGATTTCAATAAGAAAATAAAAATCTTCCATAGAGTAATGTTTGGGGAAAAATCATAGAAGACCAAAAATTAATGTAGAAAATCTGAGATTTCAACTTTGGATGCGTATTCCAAAGATATGGTAACTGCTAGATACCATTTTTTAATTTTAGTTGGTACACATACATTTCAAAAATGATATGTACCAGAAACAATGATGGTCATCGCCATTACACGGCCTACATAATTCAATATATGGTAAAATTTGATCAATTTCTTCTCTTAGGTGTACCGCGGAAACTGTGGGTGATAGAACCTATGTTTGTTCTGGACTTTGGTTCAGGGGAGCCTAAAGGTTATGGAGCAGGTAAAATTATGCGTGAAGGAAAAAAAAAGTTGGAAATTGTCGGCCTGTGAAATCTGTTTTTAGCTGCTTCATATTTTCCCCTCAGCCCTCTATCGAAAAACCTTTCGTTCTAACTTCATTTCCGAATTCCGGTTGATTCAAAAACACCTGGGTCTTGTTTTAAAAAAATTTTTGTTATCAAATTTAGTGGTCTCCTCATTCCTCTCTACTTGTCATTTCTTCTCTAGTCCTGGTCACACTAACCTAAGAAATGTGCAATTATTTTTTATGAAAGAAATAATTTTTGTATTTTTGTTATTTTGAACAATTATCTCAAGTAATCCAGCTTAGGCTTCGTTACCGCTTGTGTGTCCATCTTGTGCACAAAGTCAATTTTTGGTATTTTTTTTGCTGTTGGTATAAATCCAACAGCATGTTAGGCTAAAAGCGTATGGTTTATACCCCTCTCTCTGCGCGTTGCGCAAGCGGGAGATCGTTTACAACTTATTTTGCAGACTTTAGATTTTGAACTGTGAATATCAATTCCTTCATACGTCATAAATATAAAAAAAATTAATATAATGGAAGAGTCATTTGCTCGCTCGCAGCCTAGCAACAGGAGCGATAAATGTGACAAGATGAATAAATGGTGCAGACCCTGGAGAAATAAGATCAAAAATCTGCGACCGGCACTCAGATCTATCTGCCTTCCTTGCAGGTATGCCTGAACAAACAGCGATCTCCATCTCCATGGTGACTATTAGTAGTAACGGCACCATTACAAACGCCAAAAAAATCTTCTCTCTCTGCCCTCCATCCGCAAAGCTGCAGACCTCAACCCCTTATAGGAATATAGGTGCCCTTGGTGGAGATGACAATCCGCAAAATCTTACAAGATCCCTGCTATGTGCTTACCGAACGTAAGCGATCTGGTCTTATTAGAAAAATCTCTTGATCATGGCATTGGCTCCTCAAACTACAACATTCCTACTTCCAAATTTAGTGCTTTCAGAATATATGCAGCCATCTCTGACGCTTTTCGAGTAGCTGTAAAACCATTGACATCGCTTAACTGCCCTTTTGGCACCATCAGCTAAAAGAAGATAAGGCATACAGAGTTGTGCTTAAAGGAATCAATTCAAACGTACCAAAATCACAGAACAGGGAATTACTGACAATGGCATTAAGTTCCTTAACATATACTGCCCCAAAAAGTCTGATTGGAAGAAGATCCAGGTTAATGAAAATGATAAAAATAAGCTACAAAAAATGTTAAAATTTGTTTTTTGTCAACTTAAAGCAAAGTGCTAACGTAACGGAGTCCCTAAAAATAACACAACTTGGGAGATACAAAGTCACTATCGAGCGTGCATCCAGTATAAAGGATTTACTTCAATGTCAAAGATGCCAAATTTTTGGGCACTCAAAAAACTACTTTTTCCAGGACCCTATTTGTGGTAAATTTAGTGGCCCACAAGCAACTGGTTCTTTACTCTATGTAAGCGATACATGCTTGTTCGTAAACTGTGGCGGTAAACACGAATCGATAATAGCGAATATATAAGAACGAATATATCTCATGCTGATATAGCTCGACCCAAGAATATGCAACCAACGACTGGCTGAACCCTGCAATAGATAACCCAATTCGAGACATCAATACCATACTGATGCAAGAAAATGCCAGTGTCCAACAAGGCTTTCAGAGAGTTGGTCCAGGTTCTCATTTCGCCTTAGTAGCCTGAACAATCGCCAGAGTGCAGGCTTCCAGTTCCCAGAATTGGTTTAGAAGATAATCGGAGCAATCGTCCCAAGTGATTGTGGCTGACTGGTTTCAATGAGGGAGCAGGCCTGTATGGAGTAGATGAAATACCAGCACCACCAGTACCATCCAAAAGCGTGGAGTCCACCACGTCCGTAGCCAGCTGAGAGAATCTTCAATACAAACCCGACAACACTGGAACACAAAACTGGAACAGAATTGCAATCACTCGGAGAAAAGGCAATGACAAATTTTTTCTGCACATCTTTTGCAATAAGATCTTTGCCCAGGTGTCTACAGGATCTACCAAGCCCATCGGGTCATAAAACCGAGTGACGGAAGATGGCATAGATCACCTGGTTATTATCTGAAAATGAATTAACATTCTCCCGTCGGTTGAACAGGTGTTTAACCGTCGTACAGCTATAGTAAACTGTCTTGGGGTAGGTTCCGGAGCTAATCGTTGTGGTGCCTTAAGTTTTTGAAGTCCAAATATACCGTTTATAACGCAGAATAAGGATGCTTATCAGTATCATTATGATCTGAGTCGTCATTACTTGGTGATTGAGTGGGAGCCATTAAAATGGATTCTGCTGCTTCCTTTATGGGCTCGGAGATATTTCCAAATCTACAGAACGAAGTTTGTACTTCAGTGGTCGTAGTGCCGAAACTAGTCAACCTTATATTGACATTGCGGGCTGTGCAACTAGTGGACAATTGCAGCATACCATAATTCTGATGACACGGAGTTTTATCAACACTCCATTGCGTACAACCTAAAGTTCCATTGGGTCCATGGTTGCGAAGATGCATTGTTTGGATTGGTGAGATTTGAACCATACCATGCTGTACAGGATTGCTGTGACATTCTGTTCCAGTCTGTTTTATACCCTTGCAAAGGGTATTATAACCATCTGTCTAACCTTCTGTTTCCTACGCAAACTACTCTCTCAGTTTTAAAACTGTCGAGATGAAACTTTGCACACAATTTTTTTTTTTTGCTGGCAGTATATTAGTCGGACCGGGATCGGGCGACTATATATTATAGCTTCCATATTACTGATTGATCGGAAATGTCATAACTATGGTGTTTTTTTAAGTTAGAGGGTAAGGACTGTTATATTTGGCCAGAATATCTTATCTACAAAATTTCATAACGATCAGCCACAGAACGATCGCAATTGGTATAACTTTGTTGTTTTTATAGTTAGGAAGATTGGCTGGGTACAGACCCCATTTTTTTGCAAAGTAATCTGATTAATTGCATTAAGGATCGGGCGACTATATATTATAGATACCATAACTGAACGATCGGAAATGGAACAACCAATTTTCAATTTAAATATTTCAGAGTCCAAATATATTTTTGTATCCAAACGTTTATGTGACGTTCATTTGACATAATTCTTAAACGCACTCATAAAAAATGTTATTTTTCATAACGCACGGGACAATAAGTGAAACTAATAATAACACAGGCCAACAGCAAAAAATCTCCACGCATAATTTAACCTGCTCCATAACCTTTAAGCTCCACTGAACCAAAGTCTAGAACAAACATAGGAACAAACATCTAGAACCTATGTTTGTTCTGGACTTTGGTTCAGGGGAGCCTAAAGGTTATGGAGCAGGTAAAATTATACGTGGAGGAAAAAAAAAGTTGGAAATTGTCGGCCTGTGTAATTTGTGATTATAATATGGTAATTACATCTGAAAAATTCGCGGTAATTAGCAATCGCATCGAAAACCGGGTCGATATAGCCATGTCCGGGTCGATATAGCCAGAAACTATAAAAGATATAAAAACTATTAAGATATAGGATGAAACTTCTAAGCGATTTCGCACATAGAATTCTACTGTACCCACTGTACTGTCTTGATGTATTGCTAGTCCTAAAAAGCTTTTGGAAAAGTTCTAATGCCGAATTATTCCAATGCCTAATTTATAACTATAGACAAATCAAACGAGTTATGTTATGGACTATGTTTTCTATGTTGGATCAACTTTTATGATTTTGCAAATGGCGTATGATAGAAAATGGTCTGGACTTTTGGACACTTAGTCTGCAGAAGCTTCAACACAATGAAATGTAAGACGATAAAGTGTGTGAAACGGGATATTACCGCATCGCATGCAGCAAACAAAATCCAAATCGAATAAAAAACTGAATCAAACTTCCACCTGCGTAAACGTATTTTTATACCCTTGCAGAGGGTATTATAATTTTTGTCTAAAGTGTGCAATGCAGTAAAGAAGACCCTTTCAATGATCAAGAATATATATACTTTGCGTTGCACACTTTTGACCAAAATTATAATACCCTCTGCAAGGGTATAATTACATTAAATTTGTATAGGATTTTCGCCACTTGTCACTTTTAAGGTTAACAATTTTTATGTAAATGGAATTGAAACTAGCTAATACTTTGGGTAATTACAGTTCTAATATTTAAGAATTGATAAGTATTAGAAATGTTTAAATCTAGGACTATTAAAAATTAGATTAGGTGGCCATTCGCCAGCTCAAGGTCAAAACAGAGCATGTAATAGGAATTAGGGATCAAAATTCCAGACCTCAAAAACATTTATAGTATGCCGCAAAACTAAATACCGACATAAGCGTATATTAGAGCAAAATTTCCAAGAAACAAACAAACCGGTTTAAACCCAGGATTTAAGCCCTTCATTTAGCTAAATCCAACTGTTTCACAAAAACTTCTGGTTTGGAGTCTACACTTCCTACTTCCCAAGTTTAAGTATATCAAAGTCAATTAAAACTTAAAGCCAGGAGTCTTTACTGGGTCATAAACTTCAACTCTTGCTTAGAATAAATCGGGAAACATTCAACGAGTACAATCAAAGATCTGCTGAACATTTAGGGGGAACCCCTGGTACATCCCTATAGAACAAACGTTCAGAGAGACTTGAATAACTAATTTGGGAGATAATGAAAGGAGAGTGGTCAAATATAAACCCAGACTATCAACTCAACCAAACCTACAATGCAGAGAGCTAAACTGGCTAAGCTATCATTACTATTATAATTAACATAAAATTATGACTTAAAACGTTTTTGTTAATCACTGATGGTCTTAAAAGGACTAATCTTATCAACTACAAAAAGAAAATAGCCTGAATTGCCACAACTAATGGGGACATTAAGTACAGGATATCAAGTACCAGACAATGCGTGCCATGATGGACTATATGTACCGCGGCGAGGTGAACATCTCGCAGCACCAGCTGGCAGCTCTGCTAAAGGCCGCAGCCCACAGACGTTTACGTACAAGCCCAGAGATAGAGCTGAGCCCAAGTCGTCCAAGGCGATGACGAGGATATGGGTCCGTCGAGCGGTGCTAGCGGTGCCATCAGTGGATCCGAACACAAATCACTCAGGCCGACAGCCAAAAATCTCTACGCATAATTTCATATCCTTTGGTCTCGTCTGAACTAAAGTCCAGAACAATCATAGGTTCCAACGCTCTCAGTTTCCGTGATATACCTAAGAGAAGAAACTGATGGAGAATTACCATATATTGAGCCTAAAAGTTTAAAATGTAAATGGTTATTCCAAAGATATGGAACCTTCTAACTATTTTGTTTAACCCTGCGTAGGGTATTATATTGTTGTTAAAAAGTGTAGATTGAAGTGAGGAAGATATCTCAAACATAAAATATTTATATGGTCGATGTCTGTTTCATTAAATTTAGATAAATAATTTAAAGTTAGGTTTTGCTTACCTATGTAACTTATACAAACCAAAAATTATTTGGAATGTGACTTTGTTCATTTCAATATCTGCAAGTTTTTCTTATGCTTTCTACAAAGAAATTCTATAAGTTAATTTCAATATATTGTTCCTAAAAAATAATATTTCACACTTATTATCTTAAGTTTTTTTAGGCTCTAAAAAGAATTCTTTGTAAAGAATATGGTGCACTTACAATAATTAAAAATTTTTTTTTTTAGATGTCTTGGACTGAAGTCACCATTTATAGAGTTTGGAAGTCACGAGGAACAACTGGCTAACACAAGTATACCCTTAAACATAACTAAAGACGAACAAGCCTACATGCATCAAGAAGGCTTACGGAAGCTAGGAACATTCATTAAGCCTGTTGATCTACGAGACTCTGAAACGGGTTTTGTAAAACCAGATCATACCAAAAGACTTACATTTACTCCACCTAATCTGCAATCTCGTCACATTCACCCAATCCAAGAAGAAATGGATCAGAAAAATATTATACTTCTCGATGACGATACAGACGAAAATGGACTACCTGCAAGTTTAACTGATGAAGATCGAAAGTTTATTGTACCAATGGCCTTAAAAAATATATCACCTGATTCCCAATGGGGTACCAGTACTTCTTCTACGGTTCGACTCCCAAATACAAAATTGGTTGCAAATTTTTCTGTTAGACAAAATAATAGTCCGTCAGTATACATCGGGTCACCGTTACCTCAAGAAATTGACCCTACATCCAATATTGATGATTTAAAGAAACATATTCTTTTTTTGCATAACATGACAAAGACAAACACAAACTTTGAATCTAAGTTCGTTAAGTTTCCTAGCTTGCAAAAAGATAAACCTAAGCAAATTGACGGAAGTTCTGTCATAAACCGTAAACGCCCTCTAAGGCCTATTTTTCAGTATGCAGCACCCATTGCACACCCAACTCGTAAAATGCCGCAAGACCATGCAAACAGTCATGGCCGCGAACAAGTCGATGGGAACTTTAATAATGAAGAGAACTTATATAATGTCTCATATATTTCAAAACCTATCAATAATTCTAATTCTTTAATGCCTCTAAATAAAGCTACATTGTCAATAAATCCTAAAATGAATTTTTTGAATGAAACTGAGTCTTCAACAAAGCAGAGAACCAATCCTCTTATTAAAAGTACTACTGATGTGGAAACACATTTACGAACGACTAAAAGACCTGCTTGCCTTCGAAATCCAGATTCCACCAAATGTTTACGACAACTACGAAAGGAGGAACAACAGCGACAAAGAGATCGTGATGAATGGTTCCGAGGTCAAGCTGAATATATGCAACCCCGGTTTCAGCCAATTATTCAAACCATCAATAATACCAAACGTTTCGCAGTATCTATCGAAATACCAGACTCCTTTAAAATACAATCTGAAAGTGAATTTCTTTCACGAGCTCAACGTTCACCGCGCAGTAGTCGGAAGCGTATGTCTGATGAAATTTCTAAAGAAAAATTTGAAAATCTTCCTCGTAAAACAGATCAAATCAACAAAGACATTGTGATGACATCTGCGGAAATAGCTAGTGACCGAGAATTTTTTATAGCTAATATAGAGAAATTAGAGTCGCCTAGAGAAAATCAGACCAACAATAATTTAACTGATATTCCTAAGGTTTATTTTGAACCAATTGATTTGAATCCAAAAAATTGTTATAAAGTAAGTGGCTTAACGTCGAATCAAAGAAAACAATGCATAAAAAATACGAGTGTGATGCCAGCCATAAGCCGTGGAGCGCGTGCAGCGATTCAAGTAAGTTGGTTAATACTGTCTTAAAATATGTATTTACATATGGAAATTTATATCCGACTACATATTTACGACGCAAACGTTATCAATTCAAATCAAGAATTTGTAATTATAATAATTATAGATTAAGGTATTAGCCAAAATATCTTATATCGATTTTTCTTGGCTATAAACTATCCTATTGGGACTATAGATGTTTTGGGCCAACTGAACCAATCTACTAAAGATCGGCCGCCTATATCATATAGCATACAACTGAACAATCGGAACTTACACAAATTTGGTGTTTATGAAGATAGAAGGTTGAAACTTTATAAAAAATGTGTATTTATTATACATTCTAATAAAATTCCCACAAGGACCAACAATAGCTGATGTTTGCGATATATATCTTGGAATATAAGCTAATATGCAGGGTACATCAAGTTCATTCCACACGAAGTTTGCTTTCTTTTCTTGTTTTTCATTAAAGTTTCTGGTTATATTTAAAGGGTTTGCTAATGAAATCCCATCTGGAGTTCTTAAAAATTTTATACATTTTTTCTTTCAAAAAAATTTGCGTTGCATACTTTTTTATGCTGTGGAATAAACAACTTAAACAATCTAGTAGGGAAACAGAATTAAAATACTATAACTCCTCTAAAATATTGGCGAAACAAACTTGACATCCGCTTTATTTAAAAGAGTAATCGTGTAAAATCTTATAGCTCTATCTTTTATGAGGGTCTGAGATCCACGTGTTCATACGGACAGCAGACATGGCTATTTTGGTTCGACTGTCCGGTTATCAGCAGCCACTGCATAGATTTATCACTAACATAATAATAAATCTCAATGTTGGTGGCCCCGACGTGACTAATTAAAAAAATTCACAATTTCACGAACATTGAACCAGTTCGAATATATCCGGTTCAGTTTTTCACAGTGCATGTACATTTTTGAATAAACTTTATGCAGTGTATCAGTGGCTGGAAAACATGCATTTCGTATTTTTAAATCGTTTTTTATACCCTTGCAGAGGTATTATAATTTTGGTTAAATGTGTGCAACGCAGTGAAGGAGACATCTCCGACCCAATAAAGTATATATATTCTTGATCAGGATCACCTCCTGAGTCAATATAAGCATGTCCGTCTTACCGTCTGTCCGGCTGTCTGTTTCTTTTTAGAGTTCTAGGCTTCTCTTTTTTTAGTTTTAGAGCTATTAAGTTGAAACTTTGCACACATCCTTCTTTTGTTTGCACGCAGTATATAAGTCGGTACAGCCGGGATCGGTCGACTATATCCTTATAGCTTATCCATATAGCTGCCATATAACTGATTGATCCGAAATGCCATAACTTTGGTGTTATTTAAGTTAGAGGTTTGAGACTTTCCACACATGTTATATTTAACCAACATATCTTGTGTTCATAAGGATCGGCCGACTATATCCTACAGCTGTCGTAGAACGATCGGAATTGGCATAACTTTGTTGTTTTTTAAGTAAGAAAGATGGGACTTGGTACAGATTCTATTTTGAACAAAATAATCTTTTCTGCCGAATAAGAATCGGCCGACTATATCCTATAGCTGCCATATAACTGAACGATCGGAATTGGCATAACTTTGGTGTTTTTTAAGCTAGAGTGATGGGACTTTCTACGGATTCCATTTTCGAATTCCATTTCGGCAATCGAATCAGATCTGCCAAATTTCATGAGGATCGGCCAACTGTACCCTGTAGCCTCCATATAAATGAACGATCAGAAATGGAACAACCTTAACTGCAAGGGTATATCAACTTCGGCTCCGCCCGAAGTTAGCTTTCCTTTCTTGTTTATTAATATAAACGAATACAAAAACATATAATACGACAGTCAATTGTTATCCGATCCGCTATTTATAACATAAATGCATACGTTCCACTTGCAACTGCGTCCGCCGCGTTATATGTACATTTATATATGTAAATGTACATTCTAAAACTCAGTGTACGGTTCTGAGCTTACAGTGGGATAAATCCCAATAAAAAACTCTTACGGTGCCGAAACTAGAGTTTGTTTATGTGGCTTTGTTCTGCTCAGGTTCTGCTGTGACACTGTCCTGGATTCAGGCGGAGCCCGTTCGCTTCAATGTTTTCGTCGCCAATCGGGTTTTGACAATCCAGGAGTTGACCAGAAAAATGGAATGGCGGATGTTCCTACGTGCTTGAACCAAGCAGACATCCTGTCGCGTGGTGCTCATCTCAATCGAGGATAACATATGTTCTCATGGTTCTGCGTTTCTTGGCCCTCAAAATCTGTGGTTCCACCGGTTCCAACTGAAAGATCTATTCTGAAGCTGAGGGCGAGAGTGCTGCTTATCCAATCTCCGAACGTTGACAGCTGGTTCCAAGTATGCTAACTCGTGTTCAGCACTGCACCAGGCATTTTCATATGTGCATTAGTTCTCACAGCGTGTCTTTGCTAGCGACATCAAGTCTGGAACCCAACTATTATTGCGACTCGTGCAGCGTGTAAATTTTTGGGATGACATAAAGTAAGCGTAGTATGTGTCACGCAGAAGAGTGTTGCAAAGATAAAGCGTTAAAGATTAAAGATTTTAGGTTATACGTTAAGCATGCTGATAAGATGTGGTAGAGGGCATTGTAGTCCTAACATTATAACCTAAAGGGATAATGTTGGGCATATGTCGAACTATAAGGAGGACGAAAGTTTCTAGTCCTTTTAGCAAGAACGTTAAAATTTATGCGTGTTAATAAATGCTGGCTGCCTACATTTCTTTTGATGAGTGTATATAGAAATATGACACCCAACATCGTTCTACAGTTTGTTATTGATGGTAAGTTGATTAATAAAACTCTACTTTGGTAAGAGGGATGGTGAAGATTTGCATTTCAATTAAGTCCTCTAAGAGCGAAAATTAGGAAGTTCTTTGTACAGATTCTATGTGATCTCGTGCTCAAGTGGATGAGGCACTAGAGCTACTAACGCTCCTTGTGTTATTCCTGAAGCCAGGGATTCAATTAAGTATCCACCCTTCCCGTCTACCCATAGTACCTGTGCTTATCCTTCCTGAGGCGGCTCGTGGTGCCCATCAGCTTTCCTGATGAAAAATACTAGGCGAGTACTCGGCGGAGAGATCTCTGTGAGATCGCTAAGGTCCGCCAGTTCTGCGGATCCAAAGATTTTTAGTCTGCTCAAGTTCCGTTCAGTGGCATAAGAGGTGGGTAACTGTTTCCTCTTCCTCCTCGTCCCTTAGCTCTTGCAGTATTTGTTGTGGAGTACTGACAGACGTGCTGAATGTCTGCCTATCAGCCAGTGCCCGCTAATTGCCTTCACTGCCAGACTGTCCTGTTTATGGCGTTTTTTTTTTCATACTTTTATCTTTTATTTGTTGGATCTTCTCTTATTAAGACTAACACCAATTTTAAAAATCTTAATCTAATACATAATTAGTTTATCTTTGTAAACATCTATACTATGGGGCCTCCGATGTCAACGGGCTGGAAGGTCATTTCTTCTTAATCGGGATTGTTGATTAACTTGGTTTAGCGATCTGGCTAGAGGATTTTGGTGCGTGGAGAGTTTTCTTTTGTATTTTTCCTGGAGTTGAGAAATTTCGGCTTTGACGAGAGGTATACCTAGGTCTCTATGGATATCTTCGTTGCGAATATGCCATGGAGCTCCAGTGATGGTTCTGAGCACTTAAGACTGTGCCCTTTGGATAACGTCTATATTGCTACTGCTTGCATTGCTTCAAAGTTCGGAGCCATTCTTCCAGATAGGCCTTATGACTGAATTATAGAATAGTACTTTATATTCCAGTCGAAGTGGGGAATGAGGATTGATAAGCCATTGCAGTCCTCTGGATTTATGTCTTAATTGGTCCCGTTTCGTTTCAATATGATTTTTCCAAGTAAGACGCCTGTCCAGGTGGACGCCGAGATATGTGACCTCATTCACAGAGGGGACTATGGTATTGTTTAGAGTTGGAGCGGGGCAGTTTTGTCTGTTGAGAGTAAAGGTAATGTGTTTAGATTTTTCACCGTTTATCTTTATACGCCAGTCCGCCATCCACTTTTCTATTAGTGCAAGGTGAGAGGAGAGGCTTCTGGATGCCTCCAGCGGGCATTCAGATCATATCATCGGCGAATGTTGACATAGTTAGACGCTGGTCTGTTGGGATATCTGCTGTATATAGAAGATATAGGGTGGGGCCGAGGACGCTTCCTTGGGGTACGCCCGCCTTAATTTCGAACTCTTCTGTTGTAAAGTTTTTTTGTTTTACAGTGAACACTCGATTAGGCAGGTATGTTTTGAGCAGCTCATAACAGTTTTGTGGGAGTAATAGTTTTATTTTATACATAAGTCCTTGCAGCCAGACTCGGTCAAATGCCTGGGATATGTCCAGAAATAAAGCAGAACAGTATTCTCGCTGTTCAAAGACGGTTCGAATTTCAGATGTGATACGGAAGCCAAATTGATGTTCGGGGATTATATTATTCGACGTCATATAAGGAGTGATACGGAGCAGTAGAAGTTTGTCAGAAAGCTTTGATAAGCATGAAAGTAGACTAATTGGTCTATATGAAGAGGCCAAAGCTTTGTCTTTCCCTGGTTTTGGTATCGTTATTATAATGGATTTTTTCCATTGTTGGGGGAAGTGGCCAAGCTTTGTAATAGAGTTAAACAGAATTTTTATACAATTGGTGGCGCACGCAGGGAGCTCCATAATCATTTTCGGCGCAATAAGGTCATACCCCGGAGACTTATTTGGCTTGAGGTGCTCTTTGATGACCTTAGTGATTCCAGTTGTTTGAAATTCTATAGCTGGAATTGGATCTGGAATTGGTAGCTCTGGAAAAATGGAAGGAGAGGCTGCTTGATTTGGAGTAAAAACTTTACAAAGGTGACTAGCGAAGACGTTTGCTTTTTCTTCATCGCTGCGCGCCCAAGATCCAAGGACAAAAACTAGCCCCTGGTTCCTGGCTCGTGGTTTGCCCCACGCAGTCTTATTGCCGAGAGTTAGTCTTTATTTCGCAGTCTTGTTATCTAGAGTTATGCCTAGGTATTTATCTAGAGTAGACTATCACTCAGGGTTCGAAATTCCCAGCAGAACAGTATTCTCGATGTTCATAGGCGGTTCGAATTTCAGATGTGAAACGGTTCCACTGCTCTAAGGTGCCATGCTTTTCTCGGAAACCAAAAGGAGCTTCGGAAGCTTAAGACTTGGCATTTTTAACTTCCTAATAAACAGAACGAGCTCGGTCTTGAAGGGATTAACTCCGAGCCCTATCTTTTGTGCCCATACTGAAAATACTCCCAGCTTCTCTGTCATAAGGTCGCACAGCGTTTGCGGGTACGCAATTAATTTAATTTTAGTAGTAGTTTTAAACATCCACGTTCCATAGTAGAGGGAAGAGTACACCTCATTGCGGGGTGCCCCTCTTGACGTATCTTCGAATAGAAGATCCTTCGACACTCGATCCTCGACACTCCTGATGTCCATGATCTGCCGTGTTAAGTGGATCCTATTATTACAGATCGATCGTCTATTCCAAGTCCCGTCATTGCGTCGATGATTGAGCATGGCAGGATGTTCGTTGTCTAAAAAGGCAATTAGTGCAAATTTTTTGTTATCGAGCGCTTTTTCGGCGATTATGGTAATCGCGTGTAGGGTTTGCACTGTGGATCGGCCCTTCTTATGAGCATGCTGTGAGCAAGAGATGTCGTTTGGGTTTATGGTAAGGTGGAGATGGAGACATAAGAGCCCCTCCATTGTTTCAGGAAGGACGAGGTCTATAGTACTTGGGGTTGCAGTGGGAAGGTTTCCCTACCTTAGTTAAGAAAACAACTATTGTACGCAGCCACGCTTTTGGCACCATGCCAGAAATAAAGACTGTGCTAGAGATCTTTTAAATCCATCGCCCTAGATTAGCCCCGGCCATTAATAGCTGAGCCGGTAAAATGCCGACCGGGCCCGGAGACTTGAAGGGTTTAAAACTATTGATCGCCCATCCTTGGCAACGCATCTCCTGGGTTCTTCTGTCTACGGAGCAACCTGGCAAGTGTGCGTTGGTAAGAGCCGCAAGCGATTCCTGACTTGACGTAGTCCACCTCTTATCCGAAGTCTTAATATAGCCTACGTTGAACGCCGTGTTTGAGAGGATCTTTCTTAGTCGAGAGGCCTCTGATGTCCCCTGGATATTGGTGCAGAAACTAGTCCAGGCAACCTTCTTTGCCTTTCGCAGTTTCTTGTTATGTCGGCTGAGTTCAACTGAGTTCAGACATGTCTCCCATGTCTTGTCCGTAGGTACCATCGGGTGTTTTTTTTATTTGCCATTTGCTAGCGCCATCAAGCTGACATTTCCGATCTGCTGCTGCCCATTCTCTTAAAAGGACAGACTTTATGGTACATGCCACTTTAAGTGTTCCTACCATGACGGTAAGTCCCTTATAAGTCCCTCATTAAGATATATATAGAATCGTTTTATACAGCTCCCAGTTAGCCTTCCTAGGATAGCGTACTGCTGGCTTAGTGAAGTTTTCAAAGTTTACCGCTATCTCAAGCAATGGTCTGAAAGGACTTATTAAGGACCTTCCAGCTGGTGACTGCGTCAGCTAAGGAGTACGAGTATATGGTTATGTCAGGGACTTCTTTCTTGTTCTTGCTGTCTGAGCAGCGTGTGTGGGGGAGGTCCAATGTTTTCTAAGAGGGCGCTTAGGCCCTCTATAGCTGCGGCAAAGTGATCTTAATTACTAAAATTTGGTAGCAAGAAGATATTAATGTTCTTTTTTGCAAGAATACAAGGACGCTTTTTACCTGTTACATAGGCTGTGCAAAGTCTGAACTCTGACGCCCCCAAAGTAAGTGTATCGTTACCAGCTTTTTAGTAGCGAAATGAAAAAAAATTCGATTAAATTTTCCAATATTTTTTGTGGGTCAATTTAACCCCAAAAACGCAGCCGCTCATCAATAAATGCCGAATATACAAGTGCATAACAAAGAGCTTAGGAGCAGAAGTTCTACCAATGCGTCCAAAAGCGCATGCGCTACAAGTATCAACAAAGCGCATGCGAAACTGGGAGACAGACAGACAAGAATAAATGCTGATAACAACCGCTGCAGCTAAACATAATATGATTATTTTGAAATGGTTTTGTTGGTTGCTACTTTGCCCAATATCTTCCCCACATTGAAGGAAACCAACGCTTCCCGAAACCAACACCCAGCCAAACCGCGTATTCTGAGCAATGCGGAGCCCGTGACTTAACTGGATTTGGCCGGCCGACAACAGGTCAAAGAATAAGCAGTCTCCAATCAACAGGTCTACTCGCTAAGAGAATATGTTGGAACCTAGTGCCAAGACCTACTACCCTATATGCACACTTAGTAATTTGATCCAATCAATATGCATCAGCATGTCGCAATATACAAACCCACTAACCGATTTTCTCGGAAAACTATATCCAACCTTTTAACCCAGCACTAGTAGACGGCGCAAGAAGCAGAATCAGCATATCAGCGGGAAGAATGACCGACTGACCGATGCAAGCAAAAACCAGCCAGCTAAGCCGAAATGCGTGTGTAAGCAGTACATGAACAATCTGAGTCAGCAGACTCAGAGGTGGGTGACCCTGGTCTTAACATTAGTTTTAGCACGTCCATAACATTGACCTTTTAATTTAGCATCTTATATAAGAGTTGTTCTTCTGAAATAAAGATAGTTCCGAAATCAAGGTCAATCGTCTCGTTACTCAGTGTCTGAACCACGGCACTTAAAATCAACCTACTTCGAGTGATCCTGTGTAAAATGGTTCACAAGTAGGACTCTCTGAAAGCTATCTACTTCGCGTAGCTCCAGTGTAAACGGACCACCAGTAGAACTTTCATCATCGAATCTACTTCGAGTGGCTCCTGTGTAAACGGACCACAAGTAGAATCCGCGGCATACCAGTCTACTTCAAGTGTTGCTCCCGTGAAACGGACCACAAGTAGACCCCGCATTACCTTAACTACTTCGAGTGTTGCTCCCGTGAAACGGACCACGAGGAGATCCCGCGCCATACCAGTCTAGTTCGAGTGTAACCTACTTCGAGTGTTGCTCCCGTGAAACGGACCGCCAGTAGGACCGGCCGAAAAGGAATCAGCCGAACCACCATACCACCGGTACTTAAGGAAAACCACCCCAGGACTTCCAGCACATCAACTCCAGCCTTAACAAAAGCTGCAGCTAAACATAATATGATTATTTTGAAATGGTTTTGTTGGTTGCTACTTGATTATTACTGGAAGAATGACCGACTGACCGATGCAAGCAAAAACCAGCCAGCTAAGCCGAAATGCGTGTGCAAGCAGTACATGAACAAACAATCTGAGTCAGCAGACTCAGAGGTGGGTGACCCTGGCATTAACATGAGTTTTAGCACGACTATAACATTGACCTTTTAATTTAGCATCTTATATAAGAGTTGTTCTTCTGAAATAAAGATAGTTGCGAGATCAGAGTTAATAGTCTCGTTACTCAGTGTTGAAACTACGGCACTTAAAATTGACCTACTTCATGTGATCCTGTGTAAAACGATTCACAATCGTGTGTTGCTCCCGTGAAACGGACCGCCAGTAGGACCGGCCGATAAGGAATCAGCCGAACCACAATACCATCGGTACTTGAGGAAAACCACCCCAGGACTTCCAGCACATCAACTCCAGCCTGATCACAGCAAGCGTCTGGCCAACCCGAGCAGTCCCTTGCAAAACCCAAGTAAATTTAGTCAAGACTATTTACGGTCTTTGACTCCGAAGCCGGGACCTACCGTTACTCCCGTGAGTTCAAGTTTGACGTAGTTGCCGCATAACGCTCTACGGACGAACATTAGGTGACCCTGACGCGATCCTTTAGGATCACAACTGGAACACAATCCTCAATGCAATTTAACTTAACGAAAAAAAAAAAAATACACAAAAAAAAAAAAAAAAAAAAAAAAAAAAAAAAAAGAGAGATACATCGCAACAATGGGATCAGAATCAGGCCCTGTAATCCAAATGCTCATTGATGAGCAAATTGAAAGCAACATAGTCATCCAAAAGGTAATAAGAAACTTCACTAAGGACTCCGCAGAGCGTAAACTCAAGGGAGGATACTTCGAGGAGAGACTCAGACAGCTAACTCACTCATGGACCCAGTTTAAAAAAAATGATGCCAAGCTTCATGAGCTAGCACTAAGTCCTGAGAATGAGTATTTCACAAAGACCAAAGCGCTAGAAGAGCTTGTGAAAAAATATAAAGCAATATTTTCTGATGGAATCCCATCAGTGTCAGGCCCCGGAAAACAGGCGAAAATCATGAGCCAAAGGCACAATCATCACGAGGAAACGAAGGAGAAGACCTTCGATTAACATCATTAAAACGAAGACATGAAGGACGATTAGACGATATGGAAGACTTTCTGTGCAACCGCACAGCAGGACGGGAAGTGTCCACACACGTCAGACAACACATAAAGGAACTATGGAAGGAAATCGTTACAGGATACCATGATCTCATCGACCTGGAACCAGCCATAAAAAATGATGGACACACCGATGACAGATTTCAGGTGGTACGAGCAGAATACTTTTCGTTTTTGAGCGAAGGATCGCAATTGACTTCAGCATCAACACAAAAAACCGTGATCGCACCTCCGTTTGTAATACCATCAATAGAAATTCCAAAGTTTGACGGAGACTTCCGACATTGGCTACGATTCTACGAAATTTTTACGGAACGCATCCACGATCAAGACTTCAGCGATGCAGTAAAATTCCGTCATTTGGATTATCATGTAACAGGTGAAGCACAAAACCTAATCGCAACGTCGATTGGCGGACAGACCAGTTACCAGGATGCATAGCAACGACTAAAGAATCGATACCACAATGAAGGGCTGTTGATTAAATCCGCGATTCAAGAGCTTTTCGGGCACCCCAGAACAAATGGATCAGCGGACCAGCTGCGCAGCTTAAATGATACCGTGCTTTGAACGGTCGCCACTCTGAACGCACTCAAAGTGTCAACAGACAACTGGGAGCCAAACTTGATACAGATCATTAAGGAAAGATTGGATCCACACACGCTGTCAGCTCTACAACTAGTCGTCACCGATCCAACCAATCGACAATCTCTGCGTCAGGCAACCATCGACAAATCGACAATCTCTGCAATCGAGCGTCAGGCAACCAGTCAAGTAACAATGCAGAAAAATACGTCGGCTGCTCCACTTCGATCCAGTTCATCACGGTTGGTGTGTTTAGCCACAGCCCTGCTTACAGAGAAGCCCACCGTTCTGTTACCAACCGCCCAAGTGGCAATACATGGCCCAGCCGGAACCCATCTGCAATGCCGCACACTCCTAGATTCTAGATCACAGATTAACATAATCACCAGAAGGATGGCTGACACACTTGGACTACAATTGGAGCCATAAACCGTGCATATCGCTGCACTGGGAGGAACAACTAAAAGATCACGAAAAAAGGCTGTGGTGACCCTATCATCATTAACCACTGACTTCGAAGATCAAATCAACGTCGTTGTACTACCGGAAATAATGCCCAAACAACCCTATTCAAGCGCCAAGAAACATCTCACCTCAGTTGCGCTTAGCCGATCCTGAATTTACGCAGCCCCAGAATATTGATATGTTGTTGGGCGCCGAAATCATCTCCGAGCTTATGAGGCCACAACAGACATATATGGGAGAAGGACAACCACTACTAAAAAATACCGCGCTTGGATGGATTGTGATGGGGCCAGTGC
This sequence comes from Drosophila pandora, assembly GCA_021223865.1. Classification (NCBI taxonomy): domain Eukaryota; kingdom Metazoa; phylum Arthropoda; class Insecta; order Diptera; family Drosophilidae; genus Drosophila; species Drosophila pandora. The sequence continues at coordinate 2,465,220 of JAJJHT010016864.1, forward strand.
GACCGGAATCAGCTCCTAATATCAAGGCAGAACAAGTCGTCGGTAATACGACGGCTTGTACACCGGAAGCTAACGAGCCACGACAATGTTTGATTGCATCCATCGGCAAGGAGCAAATAGTAAAATCCGGAAGAGTACATAGTTCCCCACTCATTGCGGATCAACAAGAAGCTAACGAGCCACGACAAGATCAACAAGGAGAGCCGCAGACAAACCCCAAACCACAAGCCCAAGGTTGTCAAATCACAACTGAAGAGCACAGAGTGCAAGGGCCAGTAACCAAGGAAAGTCAGGAAGTAGAAGTCACCTCCTATTTGGCATGGGTGACATGCATCTCCAAAAGGGAGCAAGAAGCAAGGTCAAGAGAGGACCAAGAGTCCTGTATGCGCACTGAACAACCAGAACAAACGCCTAATACTACATGGGATGCCCAAGGAGAATGGTTACGAGGGCGCGCAACAAGGCGAAGGAGGCAACAGGCGGGATAGAATTATCGCTGGTATCTTATCAATGTTGGAGATCTCACCCACATGATTATAAAATTGTTTTTTGGTATTAACATAAGATTTTTAGTAATTAGTTTTAAGATCCACAATATTTTTAGTGCAAGGGTACAAATCGGGTCACTGAGACGGTCCAACAACAACAAACAGCCGCATTGGATTGAGTCCCTCAATGGGGGGGGAGAATGTTCGCAACTTGTGCCAAGACCTACTACCCTATATGCACACTACAAACCCACTAACCGATTTTCTCACCTATACAGCATAAAACTATATCCAACCTATTACCCCGACACTAGTAGACGGCGCCAGAAGCAGAATCAGCATATTAGCGGGAAGAATGACCGACTGACCGATGCAAGCAAAAACCAGCCAGCTAAGCCGAAATGCGTGAGCAAGCAGTACATGAACATACAATCTGAGTCAGCAGACTCAGAGGTGGGTGACTCTGGCATTAGCATTAGTTTTAGCACGTCCATAACATTGACCTTTTAATTTAGCATCTTATATAAGAGTTGTTCTTCTGAAATAAAGATAGTTGCGAGATCAGAGTCAATAGTCTCGTTACTCAGTGTTGAAACTACGGCACTTAAAATTGACCTAGTTCATGTGATCCTGTGTAAAACGATTCACAAGTAGGACTCTCTAAAACCTATCTACTTTGCGTGGCTCCAGTGTAAACGGACCACAAGAAGAATCCGCGGCATACCAGTCTACTCAAGTGTTTCTCCCGTGAATCGGACCACAAGTAGACCCCGCATTACCTAACCGCTTCGAGTGTTGCTCCCGTGAAACGGACCACCAGTAGGACCGGCCGATAAGGAATCAGCCGAACCACCATACCACCGGTACTTGAGGAAAACCACCCCAGGACTTCAAGCACATCAACTCCATCCTGATCACAGCAAGCGTTTGGCCAACCCGAGCAGTCGTCGTCGGTCTGTATTGCAGCCTTGACCTTCCGATGTAGGACCTCTATTTTCTGACACGTCACCTCTGCTCTTCACCGCAGCAGCAGCGGCAGCAGCTTCAATAATTTCAGCTCCAGACTTCATTATGCCATTAAAATGCAAGTTTATCACAAAAAAACAACAGACCGTGTCACTTTTAATACTGATCACAATACCAAACCGGAATGCGGTCACGTCGGGGTCACCAAATATAAAATATTTCCATTATTTATTGTGGGTCAATTTATCCCCAAAAACATTTTTTTTACAGTTTCCTTGACGAGTGCTCTCAGGCCTGGTATCCAAAAACGTTGCCTAACTTCATTTACGACTATTTCTCCATGCAGATGGTGAAACTTGCGATGATAGTATTCGACTATTAGATACGTTACTTGGTGATGACGTGGAAGTAAAATCGGTCGCTTCACGTCTATTTCTACATTGTCAATAGCTTCGATTCGACCTCGCATCCGAATCACTCCTGACTCGTCAAGATACGGCGAACATTTGAATATGCTGCTTTTCCGGTTTGAGACACGACCATCTTTCTTTAAGCAGCGAATTTCATCTATAAACGTTTCCTCCTGGCAAGCTCGAATAAAGACCGTGTCCATCTCAACATTTCGTTTTAGTTCGAGTATTCTTTTCAATTCAGGTCCAGGTTGTCGAACTTGAATATATCTTATGAAATCCAGCACTCGCCTTTGGGTTCCGCGTAGACGTTCCAGCCTACTGAAGCGTAACGGATTTGGCATAATAGAGGCAATAGGTGACGGGTCCGTCCGCACCATATCGGTTGGACATTTTCAGCACCTTTTGAGCCATACACGTATCGTGGGATACGCAAATTACTCAGCTTGGACAACGACGATTGCCAAGTCTTTAATTGTGTGATCTCCAAATGTTCTAAAGGATTATTTTGGCACGAATGTTAAAGAATCCGAGTAGTCCGAGGGGTTCGAAAATTGACATTACTATACTCAGTACCCTACGCTTCGTGTGGGTGCTGGTTACGGACTTCTGCAGCAACTCAGGTCGAATTACGAACGTTAGCATGTCTGACTCGGGAAGCCACCACATGCCCAGAACTTTCTCCTGAAGTTCTTGTTCTGTACCCAGGTATTTCGGGGAAGTTGCTGGGGAACTGTTGAGAGATTGAAGGACCCTCTTGGAATTTGATAACCAATTTCTCATTTAGAATCCGCCTTTCGCGTGGATCATCTTGACATTGTTAGCCAGTTGAATCATTTCATCGTCAGTATTCACCGACTCCAACCAGTCGTCGACAAATGTATTCTCTCAAATTGTCCTTATAGCATCTGGACAATTGTCACCGAATTGCTCAGCATTTTTCTTCATTATAAAATTGGCCAGGGATGGGGAACAGGAAGCGCCAAAGGTCATTATTTGCATTACAAAATTATCCGGGGGGCGATCGTTCTCTCCATTTCGCCATAAGAACTTCTGTACAGACTGGTCGGAGGCACGAACTTTAATTTGATGAAACATCTCTCGAATATCTCCTGTTACAGCGACAGGGCGTTCTCTGAATCGCAACAGTACTCCTGGCAGGGACACCAACAAATCCGGTCCTTTCGTGAGGGTATCATTCAGCGATAGTCCATTCACTTGTGCAGCCGCGTCTCAGACTAGACGATTCTTTTTCATGTTGGGATTAGTTACTACGAATACAGGAATGTACCAAGAACATCGGCTAGTGGCTAACTCACTCCTTTTTAGTTTTCGAATGTAACCCTATTCGGCGTATTTTTGCATGGTTTCCATCAGGAAATTTTTTAGATCTGGGTCCTTGGGATCATTTTTGATTTGAGACACTTAAGACGTTTAAGAGCCATAGGGTAAAAATTTGAAAAATTTCCACAACAGACCGGTCTCCCAACGACGTTCATTGGCAATGTATTTTGTAGTGTCGTTCATAATTTTCAGCGACCGCTCATCTTCCTTAGATCACAGTGGTTTTAAAGGAACGCTTACGCCGATTGAGTCCCTTTACCGCTTCATCAAGGGTTCGAGTACTACCTGAACACTGGCAAATATGAAGTACACGCGGAGGAATGATCTCGTCCAGTCCATATCGCCCATAGACAGACCATCCCAGTTTGCATCGTACAGCAACAAGTTTATCATTTTCGGCATCTCGAACCTCTAGTGGTACGAAAATCTTTATATGGTCTAGTCCAGGGGTGCCCAAGCACTGCTTATGACAGAGCAAATTCCAATACCTATGCACAAAAGCACAAATACATATGAGCGATAGTTTTTTTTTTTTTTTCTATCGTATCACTGAAAAAAATTTTTGTAACATTTTCAACAGAAAAAAAAAAAAAAATTTTTTCGGATAATTGAGAATTAATTTTAGGATTATAATTATTTTCAATATGCTCAATTATTTTTCGAATTTTTTTTACTGCGCTTCCATATCGGCTTGTGACGCAGATACTTTAGCATAGCATTTAATAAAATGCCTTTCCAAATTAATTTTTTTGTTTCCGCTTATTATTATATTACATATAATACATTGCTGCTCGCAAAGAAAATTTTCGACAAAGAAAAAATGCATCGTTCCACAGTCAACCATTCTGTCCAAAACCACAACAAGAAGTGATTTTTTGCAGTGAAAAGTTTTCGGCAATCCAACAACAAAATGCCAGAAAAGTGTTGAAACTGTTTAAGTGTTATTAAACTACGAAAAATTGTTATTGTAATTTGCCTTGCCTATACTGGGAGCAGCACACGTATATGATTTTGCTCTACCCATATGACAGAGCAATCCAACAACAAAGGAGGAACGAGAGCAATGGGACTGGGCATCCCTGGTCTAGTCCAATGATCATTTGAGCTTTGTCACCTATATACGTTGGCACAGGAACCGATTTAAGGTGTTGATGGTCGTTGAGCATTTGGTCGTCTATACTTTGCACTGGCAGGTCCAGATTGCCCACAGTGCGCACACCTTTTAGCACATACTTTAAGAGCGGGTGATCACCGGAGGAAACACTGGTACAGACAACCTTTGATTTGGTTTCAGTCTGTGTCAAATCACCGGTCCATTTCAAACAGAGCTGCTCTTCAGGTCATCAGGTTCTAACTCATCAGCTAATTGTCGCTCCATCAGAGTACAGGAGGATCCTTCGTACAAGAGAGCAAAAATATTCACTCTTTTAGTTTTATTATACAAGATTATGGGTATATAACGGAACAGTATCCGTTTTGTCGATCTGCCATGAAAGAACAGTGCCGACTCTTTTGTTTCTTCCTTTTTGAGTTCCTCCGAATCGACGTCGAACTTTATCGTAGGGCGTTCCGAGTGCAGAAGCTCATTATGCAGTAATTTACATCCATCAAAATTACACGGCTTCTCCACTCTGCAGTTTCGAGCAGTATAGTTTCCAAAACAGCAGAAACATAGTCGTTTAGCCTTAATGACTTTAAGTCTAGTCCTGATTGTCATACTCAAAAATCCTTCACATTCAGACAGATCGTGTTCGCCGTCACATACCGGGCACAATAATTTTTGTGGATCTTCAATTTTCAGCTTGTCCTTGCTCGAACCTTCCGCTATATTCTACACTAGCAAGCGCTCCTTAATATGTCTGCTTTCTTTATCTTTTTCCGTTGTTTGGTAATCGTACGGCGTAACCATTGTAGCACACATTGCTACCCCAAAGAGCCAGTTGTAGAAGGTAACTAGATTGCCCCCACCTGCTGCTAAACGATGTCTGCCCCAATCCACCTTTAAATCACTGGACAGCTTAGCAACCAGTTCACTCAATAGGGTAGAGTCGTTTAGGTACTCCTGTTGCCCCACTGAAAGCATTGTGGCACAATAATTCTGCACAGCGAGTGCTAGTCGTATTACAGACTCTAGGTTGTTCGGTTTGACTGCTGGCTCATCTTTCAGCTTACTCTGTAAACTAGCATGTACGATTTCTCTACCACTAAATACAGGTAATTCTCGCGATATGACTTGTCGCGCCGCTTTTTGGGCCGGCGTCAACATTGTAGTACATAACCCTGCATGTACGAACTGAGTATTCGCAAACGGCGGCATGTGATTGCCTATTCCACCAGTATCAAATGCTGCACTGTTAGGGTTTGAACCCGCCGTGTTGGGATTGACATTCGGTGTAAGACCTTTTCTAGCAGCTGACGGTACAAATCCTGTTGAGTTGCCTTGGAATCCAAATTTGGCTGCGTCGTTTCCCATCCATATAGCGGCATTCTGAGGTGGAGCCGTCTGCGCAATACTATACTTCATGCATACAGCCGCGCCCTTGAGTGGTGCAGTGTGTGCAACATCATTTGCCATGTATCCAGCCGTATTCCACATTGGAACTGTTTGGTTTGCATTGCTTGGTATAAGCAATGCTTGGTATAAGCAGCCGCGCCCTTGAGTGGTGCAGTGTGTGCAACATCATTTGCCATGTATCCAGCCGTATTCCACATTGGAACTGTTTGTGTTGCATTGCTTGGTATAAATCCGGCTGCGCTCATTGTTGGTGTTGGTGCTGCTTGCACTGCATTTATACTTTGACCATGATCATTGGTAACCGTGGTCGGGATTGGACTTCGCGTAGTTCTTTCCTGCATATTAGGAGCTGTTACCCAATGAACATTTCGAGCGATACCCGTGTTCGTGTGATGCTCGAACATCTGTGTAGCTATTTCACCATATGGTTGAGACACAACGTGATTTGTTGGGTTCGCGCTTATTGGCGTGCTTGTACCTTCAAGCGACACGAACTGACCTGAGTTTATCACTGTTTGTCTTGACAAAGTTCCATTGTCGAATCGTGCGAACGGTCCAGTGAGACTACACCCAGAGGTCCATGGACCGTCTTCAACTCCAATATTTAGATCGCCAGACTCGTTTTTAATTGCATCATCCATTTCAGAAATTTGACGCCACTCTTCAGTGGCTGGTAATGCGTCAAAAGATCTTGATTCATATAGTCCTGCATACTACGTCCTCACTTCTTTCACACCCTTGGTAAAGGAATGCTTTCCAGAAGCCGTACACTCTTGCAGCGTGGCTTTCCGGATGGCAAAGTATTTCAGAATGTTGGGACACTCCCAGGTCCCTAGAGCATTCCACGTAAATCAAGCCGACTATTCTGAACGAAGCGTTGAAATCTTTATTTAAATGTTAAGAAAATTATAAAATAGAAGCTTTTCTTGATTACACTTGTGGTTTGCCGCTCTTTACATTTACTAATGGCATTTGCAACTTTTCTTACACTATTTTTCTATTTAGTGTTGGAAATGACTGCATTAAACTTAAATTATACAACACCGACTTAATCGACAAATTCAAATTGGGCCGTTACTTCGTAGCTGCATCGTACGCCTCGTAACAGTGGGGTTGCACATCCTAAGCATGGCCAGGATTGTAGTAGGGTCCGACGGCTTCTCTGTCAACCATACGCGGTCCCTTCGTTTTCTGGGGATCTCTCAGCGACGCAATCATGCGGTTGTTTTACTTACTGTTTTACTCATAGGCTTACTGACTTCGCATCCGGGTACGCTATCACCTTGATGCTCCCTTGATACCACCCTGCATTTTCGCAATCGGGTGGTGGTCCTCCGCTCGTTAACCACCAGGCCATCCTTGGAGCTATTTTCAATGACCCCAATGCTGGTCCTACCCTTTGTAACTTCAGCGAAGCATCTGTTTGCCGATTGTGACTGCACCTTCTTTTTCTTAGCAAGGGGCGCTCTACCTTCGGTCGACCTCTGCCTTTTCGCACTCGTTGCGATCTCCTTAGCAGAGGCGCCTACTCCTGTAGGATTCTTGGGATCCACACAGATGTAGTAGCACTCCCAGTAGTACCCGTTGGCTGATGGCCTTTAGGTTATTTGCTAAAGACCAATTTTGAAATGTATTCAAATCGGATCAAAGTCTAGATTGGGCACTATTGAATCTATACTAAAGAAAAGCTTAAGAGGGCAGGATGGGTTCAGAGGCTGAAAAATAGCAGATTTTTTCGATTTTTTTTTTTTTATGTCTGAGTAAATATATCAATTCAATTTTTTTACACGATTAATGGCTATATTTGGAGAGTATCTAGGAATTTTTATTTTTTAGAAATAATTATAATTTATCCCGTGACGGGCAGTCGCCCGGAGTCGCTTCCAAAAATTGGTCTCTTGCGGTGCGTAAAGTCTGGCCTAACAGTGTTATCGGAAATACAAAAATTGAATTGATTTACTTAAAATATAAGTTTCTTAAAATATAAGTTGTAAAGTCGGAGGTACCATTTTTACATAAAAATCAGCCTATTATTGCCCGTAAAAATGGTAAAAAAATTTAAAAAAAAAAACAAGAAAGAAAAGCTAACTTCGGGCGGAGCCGAAGTTGATATATCCTTGCAGTTGAATCGCAGTCCGCTAGGTGGCGCCACGCATCTTATATTATTAGATATATAGCGGATCGTATATAGTTGGCCGATCCGTATGAAATTGGGCATATTGAATTATTTTGCCCAAAGAGGAATCCACTGAAACTCCCACCCTTCTAACTTGAAAAACAACCAAGTTATGACATTTCCGATCAATCAGTTATATGGCAGCTATAGGATATAGACGGCCGACCCTTACAAAATTTGGCAGATCGTATAAGTTTGCCCAAATTAGAATGCATAGAAAGTCCCATCCTTCTAACTTGAAAAACAACGAAGTTATGGAATTTCCGATCAATCAGTTATATGGCAGCTATAGGATATAGTTGACCGATCCCGGCCGTTCCGACTTATATACTGCCTGCAAAGGAAAGAAGGATTTGTGCAAAGTTTCAACTCGATAGCTTTAAAACTGAGAGACTATTTTGCGTAGAAACAGACGGACATGCTCATATCGACTCAGGAGGTGATCCTGATCAAGAATATATATACTTTATAGGGTCGGAGATGTCTCCTTCACTGCGTTGCACACTTTTGACCAAAATTATAATACCCTCTGCAAGGGTATAAAAAAAACGTTCGCTCATTCGCAAATATTTATTGTATTAAAGATGTGTGAAAAATTTTATTTAGATCCGAGCATTACTTTTTGAGTTACGTTACGCACCGACTTAAAAAAGTTGTTTTGAGAATTAAAAGTATATGGAGAGTAAGTAACTAGAAAATCGGTATCTCAGCGAGCTTAAGTCCGATCGACATGAAACTTTCTCAGGATATTCCTGGGATATTGTTCTATTATATAAAAAATTTTTTTTTTAGGTCTCAAACCATCCTGCCCCCTTAATTCATTTATTCAGTTTCGTAAAGTCAGCCTCACGAAAGAAACGAACTTTATGAGATTTAAGCTGAGACTTTAGGTCAATTGAAGTATTGGTTCCGATTCAAACCTCAAGAGTTGGATGATATGGATCCTCCGGATTAGAAAGAGGCAAGTCTCTGGAAAGAGTAATACCATCCAGATGTGAAATGAAACACAAGTCCAACAGCCGACATAACGAACTTCTAACCTGGTTAATTTGACCATGTGATTTTTCTAACATGCTGACCTCATAAGTTCTGGGATATTCAAGTCATCCAAAGCTACCAGCTGATCACAATCAGACAGAATATTAGAAACGGATCGAACGGTTCTGACGAAGGTGGTATGCAGGAACAGGTAACATACATGTATAAAGATTGACTGGACAAAATGATTTTGATTCAAACTTAGTTCTTGGCAACTAGGAAGACGAGGTGGAAAGTTGGTCAGTTGCTCTAAAGTTTGGTAATTTTGTTTTCTTCACCGTACTTGGCTGATGTTGTTGGACAAAAATGTTAGCTGGCCAAAAACTGACAAAACAAATTGTATAGAACATCTGCACGGGCACGATTATTTTGAAAGATGACGTGTGACGTAAATTTAGAAATATTCGCTCTCTTAATGTCAGCTTTTCATTTGTTTTTGATGTAAGCCGAAATATCAATATCAGAAGTGTCAGCTGCAAACCGGGAAACAAATAAATGTTTCGATGTTTGGATCACCTTCAAGGGTTTTGGTGTCGCAGTTATTAAAACTGCAGCATCAATACGTTCCGGTAGTCCGGACGGTTGATTACCCCTTTGGGTGACTTTTAGGGGGGTTTGAACTAATCGGTCTGGTGATATTACTTGGGGCGATGCCACTGAGGACATATCGGACATCGGATTGCTCGTTTATACTGAGAAATTCGAAAGCCCAATTTTTCCCAAGTCCAGCACTTTGGGTGCCCAGAGATATTAGCGGCTGCATAATTGTCGACTGTGTAGGCTTAAGATTATTCGCCACAAGCCCATTACCAACATCGGATTTCTTACGCTTTGGAGACTCATTCAGTAGCTTAAGACTACTTAACTGTGAATCAAGCTCACAGAGGTGGTCATTGATTTTGTGAAAACCGCTAACCAACTCTTTAAATTCATTTTTAGTCTATCTCATGAACTGAGGCCTACCATCTACGTTCTCACAGACCCAGTGGATGGTAGGCTGGGAAGAGGAGATTGTCTTATTATAAGACTTAATGGCACAGACATGTTTATATTCCATGATTATTTATTATTTATTTATTAAATAATTTTTATATCAATACTTAAATACCTTTATAAGAATCTCTATTGAGCGACTTAAGGCGCAAAACAGATAAAGATGAAGAAGCCGAGCAGAGCTATGCGCGGCAGAAAATTAATAAATATATTATTTTACCTTCAAATATACCACATCACATGCGAAGCGATACGGATATTTAAATACATTTTTACATAAATATAAATAAATATAAGTTTGCACCGAATAAGAAATCTATTAAAAACGCAGTGCGCACAAAAACAACTCGTCCGTTCGGTTTAAGAAAGAGAGAGGAATTGCTTGTCATCCAGACCGGACCTACGTGAAATAGAATCCGAAACTGAGGCCGGGAACCCGTCACATTTAGCATGTAAAACGTTTTCATAGAGTCAGCAGATGGTTGGCTGGGAAGAAGAGATTGTCTTGTGATTCCATGTTTATTAAATAATTAATTTATAAATCATTTTTTGTTTTTATTATTGACGTACAGGAACCACTGTTCCAGGGAACCGAAAAGAGGAGCTTAAATAGAGCGTTTAGTGTCTGCCTCACTGCCTGCTGTTAGTAAACTGCAAAGAATAGAGATAAGAATATCTATTGAACGAGAATAGAAGCAACACCGTAAAAGATGACGAAGCAGAGCAGATAGATAGGATAGGATAGGATAGATAGGATAGAACGATGGGCAGACTTTATATTCCGGGCCCCTAGCCAGGCTGACTACCATTTGCGACCTGTTCGGCAGCCTTGAGATGAGTATTCTAGGAGTCATCTTACAAGCTCTTAGGACTGAATTTAATAATGCAGTGAGCTCAAAAAAAGCTTGTCGGATCTAACAACAGCATCACTCCTTGATGTCACAAGCATTGCTTTTGGCGTTTGGTCGTAGTTTTCAGATGTTGCCGCCGTTGCCCTTTTCTATATTTAGTGAAAGCTGCTTCGAATGGTTACAGTTCCAGTCGATTTAGCCATTGAAGCCATTGAACTTTTCTTTAAGGGGGCATGCGCAGTTGGAGCGCCAAAAAAATAGACATTTTTCGCGAATTTTTTTCTCGTAAACTATTGAATTTTTTTGAAATATTGCGTTATTATGTGTAAGTACATCATTATACCCATGCAGAGGGTATTATAATTTTGGTCAAAAGTGTGCGAGAGGAATTGCTTGTCATCCAGACCGGACCTACGTGAAATAAAATCCGAAACTGAGGCCGGGAACCCGGCACACTTAGCAGTGAAGGCGACATCTCCGACCCTATAAAGTATATATTCTTGATCAGGATCACCCCCTGAGTCGATATGAGCATGTCCGTCTGTCCGTCTGCCTGTTTCTACGCAAACTAGTCTCTCAGTTTTAAAGCTATCGAGTTGAAACTTTGCACACATCCTCCTATTGTTTGCAGGCAGTGTATAAGTCGGAACGGCCGGGATCGGAAGACTATATCCTATAGCTGCCATAGAACTGATTAATCGGAAATGCAATAACTTTGGTGTTTTTTAAGTTAGACTTTTCACACAAGTTATATTTTTCCAAAATATCTTATGTACAAAATTTCATAAGGATCGGCCGACTGTATCCTATATCTGTCATAGAACGATCGAAATTGGCATAACTTTAGTGTCTTTTAAGCTAGAATGATGGGACTTTCTACGGATTCCATCTTATTTCTTCTGACAAATTTCATCATGATCGGCCGACTATATCCTATGGCGGCCATATGACTGAACGATCGAAAATGGCACAACCTCAACTGCAAGGGTATATCAACTTCGGCTCCGCCCGAAGTAAACTTTGCTTTCTTGTTTTGACTTAAATTTGAAAAAAAAGTAGAAAATATTGAGCAGTTTCAAAGTTATGCCCTGTCGAAGTAAGGTCCGTCTGAAAAACATGGGCTGTGTGGCCCATGTGGACACACACTGTGGAAATCTGGATCATTTGAAATCAAAAATTAAACGGATTTACATTTATTGAAAGTTTATCTAGTACTTAATCGATGGATATTAAAAAAAATTATATATATTCGACAAAATGGCAACATATCAAAGTTGAACAACCGTTTTTCGTTAAAAAAAGGCGGTAGTTTTTCAGCTGTAAAAAAAAAGTTTTGCATAAAAAAATTAATCCTTCGATTAAGAACTAGATTATTTTGTATTAAAAAAGCATGCTAAATTTCAAGCAAATCGGGTCACTAGTTTTCGAGTAAGAGTGGTCACCGACTTCAAAAACGTAATTTTGAGAAAAACGTGTTTAAAATTTCAACTCACTATTAGATAAACCGGACGCCCCTACCTTTAAACATGTGTATCTCAATGAATTTTCACCGGATCATTTCAAAACATTTCTAAATATATACACTTTAAGAAAGTGCAAAAAAAAAATTAATTTTATGAAAGTTAATAATTGCTGATGGAGCCAGATCTTCCGGCGGCTATTTTCCGGTATTTTAAACGGTTATAAATTCTTTATTCGTGTTTTCGGAATGATCTTTTTCTGTTTTGATGAACAAGTTGATGATTTACACATAACAAATATTTCCTATGTGTTCTGTAGATCCTTGAATTTTATCTGGTAAATTGCAATAATTGCGAATGAAATTTGTATTATTAAAATGTATTATTTTCTTATTGTTCGATTCTATTGTATTTTTTTTGGGATTGGGTAGTGATCGTAGTGATTTTCATCGTTGATAACTAAACCAGTCAATACTTTTGCTTGTACCAAGTACTGGCAGTAATTACTTTGTACTTTACCGGTCATTCGTTATATTATCCCATTAATAAGTTCTAATTTCTGCAAAAAATCGGTATGCATCTGGGAGACCCGAATAATTGCATATTCATGGGATTATATAATATTTCACAGGTGACACCACTAATTAATTTTCCCATTTCATTCTTTAATAAGTGTGACGTTTATAAATGACCTTGACTTTTGACGTTTCGATTGAAAATCGATTTTAGCAATTCACAGAGGTGGAATTGGGAGCTACAAACACACAACGATAATTCTAAATTTGAAAATTTAAGATGGCTTCTTCTTGAGCTTGTAATTTTGTTGTACACAACTGTTTTAGAAATAAAAGTGTCACGCACAATAGCTCAATTGGCTAGAGCGACAAACAGAAAAACGAGAGTATAAGTTCAGTAATTCAACGAATCGGCTTTTACCTTTACTTTTCAATACCCCATACCGCACACTCACTCCCAAAGAAAGGCAGTTGTACAATGCGGAACAATGTGAACTTCGTTTCTTTTGGAGGCCCCACATAGTGGCCAGCTTACTCACGAAAACTCCCAGACCTTATTGATTTTGCGGTGACAAAATATACATTCCGCAATCTAATAAGTGTCAAAACGGAATCGGACTTATTTTTAAACCAGTCGCCTGAGCTAATAGCGATTTTTCACAGCCCTGAAATAACTGAACACCACCTCAGGCTAACGAATCGAACAGTTATTGCTGCAAAAGCGGCGTATGCGTCCTGCTTGGCAAACCAGCAGATCGTTGCCTTCAAGGCAAAGCCAACTCGACAGATCTCTCCAAGAACAGGCTGTTCTTGCACAGCTGCGGTCCATCGAGAAATTCTCGCCGATGAATAAAGAATCCCCTTAAAATGCCGTCTGTAGACTATTCATAAAACTTTCAAAAGCCGTCATCGTACTGACCAACAATGCTACTATTCCCGAAAGCCCACAGTACTATTCCGGCATACCAATTTGGCTTTTAAAGATAACATAAAGCCATGGAAAAGTGAAAAAAATAATATCAGAAATGCAAGAATACTATAGCACTTTATTCCCAGACTTTTCTAAAACCTTCGACAGGTAACTAGATAACTTATAGATGCCATTTTATATTTTATCTTGGTATATATGTGTTTCAAAAATTATATGTTCTAATTTAACATATGGTAAAATTTTTTCCACTTCTTTAAGATGTACCGCGGAAATTATGAATAATAAAACCTGTGGTTGTTAAGAACTTTGGTTCTACTTCACATATAAGCATAAATATATATTCTAAACACCACTTTATTGGATTTATTGGACCATTTTATTTGGATTATATAAAAATGCAAATGCATACCGCCTGTTTCGCAAACTATTAAAATATCATTGCTTTATTATCTACGAACGTAGATTTAGTCACCGCTTCATAGGTATATCTCTCGTATATAGGAAGAAATGATTTGGTCAGACGACGCTTCCTTGTTCCTGGCCCGATGTTGAACTCCCTAGATTACTTTTGTGCCTCATCATAGAGGCTCGGCTTAGAAGGTGCGATCCGTGCACCATGTATACATTTTACGGAAGTAGGAGCTTAATCATGTAGATGAGATCATCCAACCACAGTCTTTCAAAATGCCTGGGAACATCTAGAAAAATAACAGAGCGGTACTCCCTTTGTTCAATGCCGTTTGAAGGTTTTTCTATTGCTATTGTAAGAAGATTAAATCTCCTCACACGCCAAGACAGGTGGATGGAACGGGCAAAGCCAGGAATAAGTGAGTTAAGGGGAATCAGTAAAGGAGAGTAGGTATTCGAGTGGTCAGCACAGGGGGGAGGCGAAAGAAGAAACACCGTGGAACGGAAAGGTCCTCGGAAGTGCAGCGGAGAGTGCCCTTAAGGGAGTAGAAGAAATTCACTGAAATTTGCAAAGCGAAGGTCGGCCAACTCGTGAACTCAAGCCCGTCTAGAAAACTAGGATCGGGTACACCTCGGTCCAGTCAGAAGACTCNTAATTTTTAATATATATATATATATTTTACATGTTTTTATTAGGAATGTAAATTTCAATTTAAAAATCGACGGTGGAACTGTAGTACTACTGGAGATGAAACGGTATTTGGTCCTTTTTTAAAAATCGACGGTGGAACTGTAGTACTACTGGAGATGAAACGGTATTTGGTCCTTTAACAAGCTTAGGTAAGTCCATTATCAGTTTATTAGACACAAATTTTCATCCACCCCAACTTCAATGGTACAATTTTTAAACGTACCGATATATACATAATCAAATGACTTAAAGAATAATTATATTCTACAACGTTGAAAAATTAACATGATATGCAACAAAATATGGACATTTCCTAGAATCGCAAACGTACATGTTGGCACCTAGTGCCAAGATCTACTACCCTATATGCACACTTAGTAATTTGGTTCAATTAATATGCATTACCATGTTGCAATATACAAACCCACTAACCTATTAGAAATAAGCACAAAACAATATCCAACCTAACTGCGACTCCGACTCCAACCGACTGCGCCACAAGCAGAAATCACCATTACCAGCGGGAAGAATGACCGAAGCAAGCAAAAACCAGATAACTAAGCCAGCAAACTACAAGCGATACATGAACAAACAATCTGAGTCAGCAGACTCAGAGGTGGGTGACCCTGGCATTAAAATTAGTTTTAGCACGACCATAACATTGACCTTCCTTAGATTTAATTATGTATAATTTAGCATCTTATATAGGAATTGTTCTTCTAAAATAAAGATAGTTGCGAAATCAGAGTGAATCGTCTCGTTACTCAGTGTCTGAACTACGGCACTAAAAATCAACGTAATTCGAGTGATAAAACGGTTCACAAGTAGGACTCTCTGAAAGCTATCTACTTCGCCTGGCTTTAGAGTAAACGGGCCACCAGTAGAACTTTCATCATCAAACTTACTTCGAGTGGCTCCTGTGTCAACGGACCACAGTAGAACCCGCGGCATACCAGTCTACTTCAAGTGTTGCTCCCGTGAAACGGACCACATGTAGATCCCGCGTTACCCAACCTACTTTGAGTGTTGCTCCAGTAAAACGGACCACAAGGAAAAACCGCGGCATACCAGTCTACTTCGTATGTTGCTCCCGCGAAACGGACCACAAGTAGACCCCGCGTTACCCAACCTACTTCGAGTGTTGCTCCCGTAAAACGGATCACAAGTAGGACCGGCCGATAATACCATCTGTACTTGAGGAAAACCAGCCCAGGACTTCAAGTACCCATCATCTACGCCAGCTTGATCACGGCAAGCACCTGGTCAACCCGATCAGTCCCTTGCAGAATCCAATTACATTTAGTCAGATTCATACATTCTTTGACTACGACTCCGAGACCTACCGTTATGCCCGCGAGTTCCAATTCGACGTGGTGGCAGCACAACGCTGTAAGGACGAACAAGCCTTATGATGTTGGATGATGTGGATCCTCAGGATTAGAAAGGGGCAAAGTTTTTGAATGAGTAATTCCATCAGTATCTGAAACGAAAAACTAGTCTAACAGCCGACATAACGAATTTCTAAAGTAGTTAATTTGACCATAAGATATTTCATATTCATATATATGATATGCTACGTAACCCACTATCCGCATGCAATTTTTATAACAGCAAATCACCGATAGGGTTGGAGTCCCAAGACGTCCGTAGCTAGACCCTCTAAAGGCAAACCAAATGCGAAAGGTTTTTAAAAGCTCACAATAGTTCTGCGTTGCAAGTAAATATTGACAAATTTTTACAAACATCCATTCAAGGTTGGAAGTGTAAGAATCTTATCGGCGGAAACAGTCCACTCAAAACCGTATAAAACAATTTTGCGTTTTTACCAAAAGTATAGCAGAGGACTAGAAGGTTACAGGTTTTATACAAGGCGAGCCCCTTGGGGTGAAGGAGACTTATCAGCTCGCCGACTTCTCCAGTATCTGATCAGAAAGCAATTATACTGGTTCTGTTTGTCCCAAGATGGCATTGACTGCCAAATTGTACTTTTACGGACCAAGGAAGACGAAACGGATGTTCATAGTAGCATGGTCCGTATTCTCTAAAGAACTTTCCAGCATAACGCTTGGTGGCAGTTGAGAGTCACCTTCTAAGCTGAATAGTGCAGAGTAACACAGCAAGCTGTGACGTGTTCTTCATTGAAAAGATCACTTTCTTTCCGTATGAAAGCGACTACAGTTTTTTTTCCATCCTTTAAGGCACCTGTACATATTTTTGGTTTTTTGGTCCCGTCCAACAGACCGAGTAACGCTGCTGCGTAACGTACGGCTCGAATCGAGCGGATAGATCCGAGATAGTTCAAGGTAAGAGAAGGAGTAAGATATTACGAGGAAGAATGTTGCACAGATAAGGCGTTTAGTATAGGGGATTCAAGATTGTTAGTTGAACAAAGTGAATAGATGTGGTAGAGACCATTGTAATACCCTGAATGGATCGTTTGGGCATCTGTCGAACTGCAATGGCTGAGGAGTAGAGGACGAAAGTTTCTAGTCCTTCTACTAGGAACGGTAAAATTTAAGCGTGTTAGTAATTGCTGGCTGTCTACATTTCCATAAATAAGGTAATATAGAAGCATGACACCCAGCATCTTTCTACGGTTTGTTAATGTTGGAAAGTTTATTTTTAAAAGTCTACTATGATAGAGTTTAAGGAGCGGTTTGCACAGAGCCTCGGCGGAGATCTTCAGAACACAGCCTCCATCAGGGCCTGGCGAATACACGGGCTTGACCTTAAAAAGATCCGGTAACACATCACTTTGATCGAAAGATAGCCAAAATATATGGTTGGCTGATTATTTAGCTTAAGGCTGAGCTGAACTCCTGCTAGGTGAATACGTTGTTTGAAAAAACTGTGCAAAGATATCGGTCATATAACATTGCACATGTTTGCGCTTAGTGTTTACAAAGTTATAAAACTGCTTTGGATCCTGAGTAAACTGAATCCGGCAGCGGCGAATATGAAATTGGTCCGAGCTACTAAGTATCTTGAATAACTAACTGTGCAGCCAGATAATCTATGTTTGTTTAAAAGTCTACTCATACTATTCTTTAAATTTATAAGGTGCCTCGTATACCAAGGCGGATTCGTTGAAGCGGACGGATATTTCCACGCCACGCAAGCGTCGAAAAATATGTTCAATGTATAATAAAATTTTTGTAATGCGATGTTTATATCCTCGCATGCCAGTAAATCAGACCAATCAAATTCCAAAATTAACTTATTTAATTTCATAAAGTCAGCCTTACGAAAGAAACGAACTTTCTGAGATTTAACTGTAGGCATAAGGTCAATAAAGTAATTATTTTCGATTGAAACCTCAAGAGAGGGATGATATGGATCCTCAGGGTTAGAAAGGGGCAAAGTTCTAGGAAGAGTAATTCCATCAGGATCAGAAACGAAACATAAGTCCAACAGCCGACCTAAAGAATTTCTATCGTGGTTAATTTTCCCGAGTGACATGGCAAACATGCCGCAGGGAAGTCGTGGTGGGAGTTAAGCTGTAAAGACGGTGAGTTTTCAACATTTGACCACATAAGTTCTGGGATATTAAAGTCACCCAGAGCTATCAGCTGGTCATCATCAGACAGACGATCGAAAACCAAACGAATAGCGGACAAATGTTGCCAGTATGTTGGCGGTTGGTATGTAAGAACAGGTAACATACAAAGATTGATCGGACAAAGTGATTTTGATGCAAAGGAATTCAATGTCACCAAACTCTTGTGATTTTACCTCTTCAGAAGCGAGTTTGGAGTCTACACAGATTAACACTCCTCCTCCCCTTCGTAGAGTTCTATCACATCTAAAAGTGGTGTACCTACTAGGAAAAACTTCGGAGCTTAAGATCTCCGGCTTTGACCAAGTTTCTGTAAATACAATAATGTGAGATGCAAAGAAAGAACTATCAGAATACAGTTTGGGAAGTTTACCACGTAACCCTCTAGTATTCTGATAGGTAAGTGTTAATGAAGACATTAGTAAATTATAATTTATGTTTGTTTAAAAGTCTACTTATAACGTTCTTTAAATTAATAGGTGCCTTGTATACCAAGGTAGATTTGTTGAATCGAATGGATATTTCTACGACCCACAAGCGTCAAAAATTATATTCAAGGTATAATACAATTTTTGTAAGACAATGTTTATATCCTCGCATGCCAGTAGCTCGGACTTATCAACTTTCAAAAGAAACTTATTTTATTTCATAAAATCAGCCTTACGGAAGAAACGAACTTTTTGAGATTTTAGTGTGGACTTTAGGACAATTAAGCTATTTTTTTCGAGGCAAAGTTCTGAAAAAGTAATTCCATCAGGATCAGAAACGAAACATAAGTCCATCAGACAAGTTGTGCCAATACCGATCGTTCTATGACAGCTATAGGATATAGTCGGCTGATCCTTATGAAATTTTGTAGATAAGAAATTTTGGCCAAATATAACATTTTTGTGCCAACCCTCTAACTTTAATAACACTTAAATTATGGCATTTCCGATCAATCAGTTATATGGTAGCCATAGGATACGGTCGACCGATTACGGCCGTTCCAATTTATATACTGCCTGAAATCAAGAGAAGGATGTGTCAAAGTTTCAACTCGATAACTCTAAAACTGAGAGACTAGTTTTCGTAGAAACAGACAGACAGACGGACTGACGGTAATGCTCCTATCGACTCAGGAGGTGATCCTGATGAAGAATATATAATATATACTTTAAGGGTCGGAGATGTCTCCTTCACTGCAAGGGTATAAAAATTATTTATATATAATCTGTATATGGTGGAGTTGTTTTTCGGCCATTTCGAAAAAAGAGTGTTCAAAGTTTGTGTAAGTATATAGCAATTAATATATTTTTCGTCGCCCTGATCAAGAATATAATTCTGATGAATATAATATGGTCGAAATATGCTCATTCCTTTTTACACCCTTGCAGAGGGTATTATAATTTTGGTCAAAAGATTGCAACGCAGTGAAGGAGACATCTCCGACCCTATAAAGTATATATATTCTTGATCAGGATCACCTCCTGAGTCGATATAAGCATGTCCGTCTGTCTGTTTCTACGCAAACTAGTCTCTCAGTTTTAGAGTTATCGAGTTGAAACTTTGACACATCCTTCTCTTGTTTTCAGGCTGTATATAAGTTGGAACGGCCGTTCCTATCAAGATCTATCGAGTTGAAACAGTTGAACAGAGTTGCACACATCCTTCTTTTGTTTTCAGGCAGTATATAAGTCGGAACGGCCGGGATCGGTCGATTATATCCTATAGCTGCTATATAACTGATTGATCGGAAATGCCATAACTTTGGTGTTTTTTAAACTAGAATGATGAAACTTTCTACGGATTCCATTTTGGGAAATCAGATCTGCCAAATTTCATAAGGATCGGCAAACTGTTCCCTATAGCCTCCATATAAATGAACGATCGGAAATGGAACAACCTTAACTGCAAGGGTACATCAACTTCGGCTCCGCCCGAAGTTAACTTTCCTTTCTTGTTTTATATAAGTTGGGTAAATTACCCTTTGAGACGGTATAAAATATATGGATGTTAGATAAATTTTAAGTTAACTTAAACATATGTTGAATATTTTCAGCGGCACCTGAAATGGCTTTTATTCATGCTCTGGCGGCTGCATCTGTAACTAGCTTTATAGCCCGAGCATGTAGAGATGGTCAGTTAGCTTCCTGTGGTTGTTCTCGAGGCTCTCGACCCAAACAGCTTCACGATGATTGGACTTGGGGTGGATGTGGCGACAATTTAGAGTATGCTTACAAGTAAGTTCAAATATTGCGAAAGTTACAATAGTTACAATAATAGCGTAGCATAAAATGTGGCGTGGATACTTTCCACTGTTCACAATATCGTCGCAAGTACAGAGCTGGCAGACATTGCCCCGGAGCCGGAAAACAATTCTTCTTTTTACACAGACAGTACCCGAACATTGCCGAACGATTAAACTACGAGAGAAAAATCGTTAGTCGCTCTATACAGAATTCTATATAGAATATATAGAATTCTATATACACTGCAAATAACACTGTGGCAGAATCTGATTTCCCTCAAACATTATTACTGCTAGTTATAATTTTAAACATAACAATATTTTATATTTTATTGTTACTAAATACTATTTAACGAAAGTTTGTTACAGAATTTTATTCAACAAAAAATGTTATCATGTAAAACTGTAGTCTGTGCGTAGTTCACCAATTCACATGTATTGTCTTTTTGACCAGCTCAAAAATATCATGATCGCAACACAGCGGTAAACTATACCGATCCGGCAGCATTTCGTATTCCCCAAGGATTCAAAACCTGTAACACAAATTTTAAGATTTTTTTTTAAAAAGAGCATTAAAAGAATAAAATTGTTTTCTAATATTAACTAGGTAACCATTCAAAATTATTTTTTTCAAAGTAATGTATATTTACATATACATACAGAATATAGTTTATTTATAAATAGTATAGTTCATATATATATAGCTTTAATAACCATAAACGATATTTCTAAACTGTTAACTAAGTCAACAAAGAGGTAGTTTGGTTTTCCACATCTTTATACCCAGCAGAGGGAATTATAATTTCATGTATAATTGACATATCCGGTGACATATCCGACCTTATAAAGTATATATATTCTTGATCAGGATCCTCAGGAGGTGATATAAGCATGTCCGTCTGTCTGTCTATTTCTATGCAATCTAGTCTCTCAGTTTTAAAGCTTTCAACTTCCAACTTTGTACACATAGTTCTTTCCATGAGTGTTATAAGTTAGAGTGTCATTCTTTGGATTTTATGTTGGACCAACTTATCCGATCTATCAACAAACAACTTTGTTGTTTTTAGAGTTAAAAGGATCGGACTTTTTATGCGTTCTATTAAACACTATTACTGTACTCTTCGTTTACTCTTTCCTGGAAGTTTTCGTATATGATTTAGCTGCGTCTCCGGAAATGAACGAAACTAAAAAAACTCATTGTAAAAAATCGGAAAATGTGTGCAAATGAAGTGGCTCATATCTCTATATATATAAAAACAAGAAAGGAAAGCTAACTTCGGGCGGAGCCGAAGTTTATATACCCTTGCAGTTGAGTCGCAGTCCGCTAGGTGGCGCCACGCATCTTATATTATTAGATATATAACAGATCGTATATAGTCGAACGATCCTTATGAAATTTGGCATATTGAATTATATTGCCCAAAGAGGAATCCATTGAAACTTCCATGCTTCTAACTTGAAAAACAACCAAGTTATGGCATTTCCGATCTATCAGTTGTATGGTAGCTATAGGATATAGACGGCCGATCCTTATGAAATTTGGCAAATCAGATTATTTTGTTCAAAATATAATCTGTACCAATTCCCATCTATTCTAACTTACAAATCCCACCAATTCTAACTTAAAAAACACCAAAGTTATGACAATTCCGATCGTTCTATGACAGCTATAGGATATAGTCGTCCGATCCTTATGCAATTTTGTACATAAGATGTTTTGGTCAAATATAATATGTGTGGAAAGTCTCAACTAAAAAACACCAAAGTTATGGCATTTCCGATTAATCAGTTATATGGCAGCTATAGGATATAGTCGATTGATCCCGGCCGTTCCGACTTATATACTACCTGCAAGGAAAAAAGGATGTG
This sequence comes from Drosophila pandora, assembly GCA_021223865.1. NCBI lineage: Eukaryota > Metazoa > Arthropoda > Insecta > Diptera > Drosophilidae > Drosophila > Drosophila pandora. Next base: position 2,487,661 of record JAJJHT010016864.1, read on the forward strand.
TGCAAAGTTTCAACTCGATAGCTTTAAAATTGAGAGACTAGTTTGCGTAGAAACAGAAAGACAGACGGACATGCTCATATCGACTCAGGAGGTGATCCTGATCAAGACTATATATACTTTATAGTGTCAGAGATGTCTCCTTCACTGCGTTGCACACTTTTTACCCAAAATTAACCCTAACCCAATAATACCCTATGCAACGGTATAAAAAGTGGGAGTGTAGGAAAAGTTATTTGACAAAAATAAATAAACTCTTGAAGATATATACAAAAACAACAAGAAAGGAAAGCTAACTTCGGGCGGAACCGAAGTTTATATACCCTTGCAGTTGTGCCATTTCCGATCAGTTATATGGCGGCTTTTGGATATAGTTGTCCGATCCCTATGAAATTTGGCAAATCAGACTATTTTGCCCAAAATGGAATCTGTACCCAGTCCCATCTTTCTAACTTAAAAAGCACCAAAGTTATGCCAATTCCGATCGCTCTATGACAGCTATAGGATATAGTCGGCAAATCCCTATGAAATTTTGCACATAAGATATTTTGTTCAAATATAACATGTGTAGAAAGTTTCAACCCTCTATCTTAAAAAACACCGAAGTTATGGCATTTCCGATCAATCAGTTATATGGCAGCTATAGGATATAGTCGACCGATCCCGGCCGTTCCGACTTATATACTGCCTGCAAACAATAGAAGGATGTGTGCAAAGTTTTAACTCGATAGCTCCAAAACTGAGAGACAAGTTTTCGCAGAAACCGACAGACAGACTGACAGACAGACAGACGGACATGCTCATATCGACTCAGGAGGTGATCCTTATCAAAAATATATATACTTTATAGGATCGGAGATGTCTCCTTCCCTGCGTTGCACACTTTTGACTCGCTAAAACTCGAGAACGGCTGAACGGTTTTATCTTATCTTGGTTTGAATTATTCGTGGAGGTCTAGGGAAGGTTTAAAAGGTGAGAAAAATTCGAATAACTGCCGGAAAAATCCTCAAACCGCATTTTTCTATTTCCCATACAAACGTTTACCAAATAAAATGGAGACTTCAATAATAGTAGGCGCCGGTACGTGATACATTGTTTGATAGCTACTCATTGTTCTCTGCTCAATTAATTTTATGTGGCAAACCAATATTGTGTTTACTGAAAAATTGTGAAAAAAAATTGAAAAAAATTTTAATTTAAAATTTTCTCACTTCTCAAATTTCGCGGAAATTTTCTCACTTTGATTAATTACAATTTACGATGCCGAGGAGAAGACGGCGCGTTCTTTAGTGAGTGACAATGTTGGAGATAGGCTTAGAATGCAACGAGTTCGTGCACATCAAACACATCAACAGCAAGCTAGGCATAATGAAATTGAGCAAATCCGCAGACGCAGTGCTCCTGTGATTCTTGAACGAGCTGCATTCTACTATGATCCGGCAATTGATTATTGAGCCGACAAATCAGTAAAAATTGGGGAAAAAACAATTTGTAAATATTGTAAGGCGTTAAAGTACACTGGTGAATCTACTGGATTATGTTGCGCTGAAGGCAAAGTTAAATTGCCACAATTGGTCCCACCACCAGATCCTTTACGCTCTTTAGTTTCTGGGATTGGAAATGATTTTAAGCACTTCTTGACCAACATCCAGAAATATAACAACTGTTTCTAGATGACATCATTTGGTGCTACACATATTATACAACACAATTTCATGCCCACTTTTAAGGTATTGTTGATGAACGGTCACTGTCAGACTGAAAACTCAAATAATTAACAATTCGGTTTGGAAACTGGGCACACAAAAAAGTTTATGTAGAGAAGAAGAAGGGACTAGAAGCGTCGGTTGCAAGTTCAGCGCGTGAGTTTTTGCTTTGCTTTGTTGGACAGATGGCGAAATCAAGCGATTGAGCCAGCTCTTTCATTTCAATAAATAAAGTTAATCATCATAAGGAAATTGGTCCTTCGAGCCGAATTCGTTAGTAAAGTGTTAGTAAAGTAAAGCACCATTGCGATGGAAAAACTCAAACGGCTAAAGGGAGTGAGGGGCCGTCTCAAATCCAGCCTCACCAAACTGCTACACACAGCAGAAAACTCTTCCGCATCAATCGGCGTTGACGCCGTGGAGGTACTGCTAGTTAGGCTCGACAAGGTTTGGAATGATTTCGAACTTGCCGGAGATGATCTGAGCGTGCTTGACGACGTCGAGGTCTGGGTTGATCCTGCGGATGACTACGACGAGTATGAGGCGAAGTACATAAAAGCCCGTGCGCTTTTGTTTTCCCTCAAGCGCTCACAGGAGCCGACAACACCAACAACAACGAGACATGCAGAAGGAGACTTAATAGCTAACAACGACGGCATTTCTCGCTTAGTGCAGCAACAACAAGAGTTTTTCGAACGCCTAGGAGCAACATCTACACCAACCCAGGCTGACGCCGCGGCGCCAGTAAGGGAGACAGAATTACCGAAAATTCACATAAAACCGTTTGGTGGCAATTACAAGGAGTGGCCAGCCTTCACAGCACTGTACATAAGCACTGTACATAGCAAGCAACATCTGTGTAAGATACAGAAGTACCACTATCTAAAATCGTTTCTCGTGGACGAGGCTGCAAGTTTGGTACGCCATTTGCCGATTTCTGAGACGGCATATGACAACGCTTGGGAGCGCCTCAACGAGAGATACGACCTTTATAATGCGACACCTTTATGGAGTTACCATCGACTAACAATGGAGAGGTATCCATATTGCGTAGCGTATCAGATGGTGCGAATGAGGTCATCCTCATTTGACATCCTGGGTTATCCATTTATTGCTGAATAAAATCGATCCAGAGTCACGCCGCAAATAGGTAGATGCAAGCCGTGCTTCAAATTCACCAAGAGTCGAAGAGTTCTTCAAGTTCCTGGACGCACGATGTGAAGAATTTGAGCTGTGTCAAAGCGATCCTGTACCGAGACAGGGTGGTAACAACAAGAAGACAAGCAGAGCCATGGTAACTGCTGCGCTGGGCGGATGGGCATCAACTGTCTAAGTGTCCTCAATTCATTGGTTTGTCTTTCGACCAACGCCGTTCTTTTGTAAAGCACAAATCTCTCTGCTTTAACTGTCTCAAACCAGGTCACAGGTCATCAAACTGTAGCTCAAAGTACAACTGTCAGCAGTGTGGCAGCAGACACCACACACATGCTATGCAAACCAACGAGGGTCAAATCACATCCACGTCTTCAAGCGATCGCAAGGATCCAGACACGACATCGGTGACTGCGAGTCACATGTCACAGGCACTACTCACGCCAACCCTATTGTCACATGGGCAAGTAGGACGAACATGTACTTTGCCAACTGCATTGGTACACATCCGCAACTCTCAAGGCACATACATAAACTGCCGGGTGCTACTCGACACGGGCTCGGAGTTATCATATGTATCGAAACGCTGTATTAAGGCACTGGGTCTTAATCGGGTTCCTGGCCGGATTCTCATTTCCGGCATTTCTTCAATCAAGGCCGCCACCACGAGGGGATTCAGCACACTCACGATCAAGTCTCGAGTTTCTGATCACTCAATACAAGTAAAAGCTCATATTCTAGGAAAAATCACATCTACGCTGGCAAGGGAAAACATCGATGCATCTGCGCTTGAGATCTTCAATGGGATTCCGCTTGCAGACACTGAATTCAACTCGACATCGCCTATAGACTTTCTACTAGGCACCGATTCTGTATGGGCTATTTTAACCGGCAACAGGAAGCTGGATGCGCATGGCAACATAATAGCTATTTCAACAATCTTTGGATGGGTTATCACATCGATTTCGTATCAAAATCCATCAATCACCACGTCATTTTTGTCTACATTCGATATCCATGCTACTCTACAAAGGTTTTGGGAAATCGAGGACTTCCAAATCACCACTCACCTTGATCCTGAAAATGTTAAGGTTGAAGAGCATTTTCAAACCACGCACTCACGCGACTCCAAGGGAAGTTACACCGTAGAGCTTCCATTCAAGGATGCAGATCCACAATTCACTGACACTCTACAGGGAGCAACCCAACGCTTTGCTTCTGTGGAGCGCCGCCTACATAGAGACACAGATCTGCACTCACGGTATGTACAATTCATGCAAGAGTATATTTCTCTAGGCCACATGCGCCAATTGAACCCTGACGAAATTCTCACCAACGATGGAAGGGTATTCTACATGCCACATCACCCTGTACTTGGAAAGAAACTACGAGTAGTTTTTGACGGTTCATTCCAAGATTCTTCTGGTCAATCTTTAAACGACACCCTGAACGTTGGGCCAAGCATTCAACGAAACATGTTCGATGTATGTGTACGCTTTCGTTTACATAAATACTTTTTTTCTGCGGACATTATCAAGATGTTTAGGCAAATTTGGATCAACAAGCGTCACCGCAACTATCAACGCATCGTTTGGAGAGAACATCCTTCAGCTCCACTTCTACATTACCAACTCTGCACTGTAACCTTTGGCACTGCGTGTGCACCATTTCTGGCTGTACGGGTTCTTGAGCAACTGGCCAGAGACTACCAACATTTGTATCCAACTGCTGCGCGCATTCTTCTTGAAGATTTATACGTTGACGACGTTTTACCAGGAGCTGACACCGAGGAAAAGCTTCTACAATACAAACAAGAACTAATTCAACTAATTTTATGTGCTCAACTCGAACTCAGAAAATGGATTTCCAACAGCAACCGCGTTGTCGACCCTGAGACAACAATCACAAACAACACATCATACAGTCCACTCGAAACTACGAACAAGGTTTTGGGAATTCATTGGCAACCGCACACGGACACATTGGCATACAAGGTATCTTTGCCCAGCGAGGGAAAGATTACAAAACGGCAAGTTTTATCAGATGTGTCTCGCATTTTCGACCCACTCGGATTGCTGGCTCCAGTGGTTATACAATTCAAAATCCTGTTCCAAGAACTTTGGGTTCTCAACTTAGAGTGGGTCAGCCCGCTCCCGCTTAGCCTGGAAGATTGGTATCTCAAATGCAGGCACGATATCAACACGCTCAATGAACTTGAGGTTCCACGCTACATTGGCAACTCTACTGACACAATTGAATTGCACGCCTTCTCGGACGCATCTATAAAAGCCTACGCCGCTGCCGTTACAGTAGAGTCACTTTCCCTGATGGTAACATACAGGTTACTCTTATAGCTGCAAAGACTCGTGTTGCACCGCTCAAAACACAATCACTTCCACGCCTGGAATTGTGCGGCGCACTGCTACTAAGTCGACTCATCAACTCAGTCAAAGCTGCACTGAAAAACTACAACGTCACTGTTTACGCCTGGTGCGATTCTACCATTGTTTTGGCTTGGCTCTCGCACATACCTGCCAAACTGAAGACTTTCGTCGCAAACCGCACTGCCGAAATCCTCAGCATCGTTCCACGAGATCACTGGCATCATGTCAAATCAGATGACTGCTGACTGCGCTTCAAGGGGCATGCTAGCTGCTGAGTTAGTAAACCACAACCTATGGTGGAAGGGCCCTCACTGGCTATACTCAACCGAAGCTGAATGGGTAAAAACACCTAGCACTCCACATTCTAGTTTCATTTCAGATGAACAAGTCCAGGCTGAAGTAAAAGGTTCCGCCTTCACGACAATGAGAACATACAACACTGAAACCTCACTATTGGGCCAACTGATCGACCTTGTCTCCTCGTTGCCAAAGCTACTTCGTATTATCGCCTACGTTCTCGAGTTCACCCGACGCAATCGCAGAAAATCGAACACCGCTACGCTGACATTTGAGGAAATCCATGACGCACGGATCCTGTACCTGCGCCATGCTCAAGACGAATTCCAAGCTGGCTACAAGCGACTCCTCAACCAGCAAGATTTGGGACACGAATCAAAATTGCGCACCCTCTCACCGCAAATCGACAAACATGGACTCCTGCGAGTGGGTGGCCGCTTAGCTAACTCAGAACTGCCAGCGGATGTGCAGCATCCAATAATTCTACCCAATTCTCATCGCATAACGAAGTTCATTCTGGAACATGAGCACCGGATTCACTTACATCCTGGTGTATCGCACGCCAACGCTACTGGGTATTTGGCGCACGCAACCTCATTCGAAAGATCACGCATGACTGTCTAAAATGCTTTAGACAACGCCAACACACATCTCACCAATTCATGTCAGATCTGCCGTCTGTCCGGGTTCGACAGGCATTTCCGTTTGCAAACACTGGCTGCGACTACGCCGGGCCAATCACCCTCAAGGTCCACAAGGGACGAAATCCGCGCAAGGAAAAGGGTTACATCTGTCTATTCGTATGGCTAGCCACTTCTGCCTTGCATTTGGAATTGGCTACAGATCTTACAACCGATACATTCTTGGCGGCACTCAGACGATTCATCTCTCGCCGCGGAAAATGCTCGCGAATGTATAGTGACAACGGGCGAAACTTCGTCGAGGCAAAAAGGGCATTAAACGAAATGCAAACTCTTCTGAAGTCAGACGAACACAACAACGCCGTACTGAAGGCCCTGGCAGACGAAGGAATCAACTGGAATTTCATTCCCCCCATGCACCACCCTGGGGTGGCAAATGGGAATCAGCTGTGCGCTCTGTCAAATTGCATCTTCATAGAGTCATTGGCAAGAATGTCCTCACCTTTGAGAAAATGGACACACTTCTCGCCCAAATAGAAGCTGTGGTCAACTCACGTCCACTATTCTCAACTTCGGACACTAAGGTCAACTATCTGTCGCCAGCACACTTCCTCATTGGTCGTCCTTACACGACAGTACCAGAAGGCGATCTATCAAATGTACCAATCAACCGTTTGGATTATTGGCAACATACTCATACTCAAACATTGCCAAAGATGACATCGTGCTCCTTAAGGATTCTCACACCCCGCCAGCAGCATGGCCTCTCGGAAGAGTCATCGAAACGTATCCAGGGAAGGATGGAATGGTCCGCGCTGTACGACTTAGGACTCCAACTGGAGAAACCACCCGTCCAATTGTCAAGATCGCCCTATTACTAAATTCTGAAACAGTGTTTCAGGGGAGGCCGGGATGTTGATGAACGGTCACTGTCAGATTGGAAGCTCAAATAATTAACAATTCGGTTTGGAAACTGGGCACACAAAAAAGTTTATGTAGAGAAAAGAAGGGACTAGAAGCGTCGGTTGCAAGTTCGGCGCGTGAGTTTTTGCTTTGCTTTGTTGGACAGATGGCGAAATCAAGCGATTGAGCCAGCTCTTTCGTTTCAATAAATAAAGTTAATCATCAGGTATTATATAAAAATATTCAAGTTTGTATTAAAATATATATACCACTACCTGAAGCAGATCATACATTTTTTACAAATTTATTTTATGGGCAATTCAGATGCGGAAATTAATAATCGTTGTGCTCACAATCCAACAGTGAAGAGAACCATTGTCCAACAATTACAAATGTTTCTGGAAGACTGGCTGTTAAAAGACTGATTAATATCGTCATTGAGGCGACAATCATAAAATGAAAATACAAAGGAGAGGATGTCTTTATCCCGCGGATACCGATGATTCCAACGGTTATACCATTCGATTTTAAACGCTTACAATTTCCAGTAAGTCTGGCTTTTGCGATGACCATAAATAAATCGCAAGGAGAATCGTTAGAAGTTTGTGGAATCAACTTGAAGTTTCCCTGTTTCGCGCATGGACAATTAGGAAAATCGTCTTCTTTGTTTATTTACGCACCACAAAACAAAACAAAAAATATAGTTTATGAGAAAGCTTTAAATTAATTAACAGACTATATTTTAACAGTGTGTGTCTGTGAATATCAAATTTAAATCTTATAAATAGCCAGTATTTCAGGAAAACTCGGTTTTGTAAGTAAGCAACATGATGTATCGAAAATAATAATAAAACTTTATGTTTTATTCATGTTGAATAAAATAAGAGGGTACTCTTTAATTTTTGGGATTGAAAATGATTAAAATAATAGCTCCGCGAAACTTAAGTTTAGCTATCTTCAGTTCTTACTGTATCAGATAATTTTTATACCCTTGCAGAGGGTATTATAATTTTGGTCAAAAGTGTGCAACGCAGTGAGGGATACATATCCGACCCTATAAAGTATATATATTCTTGATCAGGATCACCTCCTGAGTCGATATGAGCATGTCCGTCTGTCCGTCTGTCCGTCTGTCTGTCTGTCTGTCTGTCTGTCTGTCTCTCTGTCTGTCTGTCTGTCTGTTTCTACGCAAACTAGTCTCTCAGTTTTAAAGCTATCGAGTTGAAACTTTGCACACACCCTTCTTTCTGTTGCAGGCAGTACATAAGTCGGAACGGCCGGGATCGGTCAACTATATCCTATAGCTGCCATATAACTGATTGATCGGAAATGCTATAACTTCGATATTTTTAAAGTTAGAAGAATGGGACTTTCTACGTATTCTAATTTGGGCAAACGTATACGATCTGCCAAATTTCATAAGGATCGGCCGTCTATATCCTATAGCTGCCATATGACTGATTAATCGGAAATGCCATAACTTGGTTGTTTTTCAAGTTGGAAGGATGGGATTTTCAATGGATGCCTCTTTGGGCAAAATAATTCGATATGCCAAATTTCATAAGGATAGGCCGACTACATACGATAAGTTATATATCTAATAATATAAGATGCGTGGCGCCACCTAGCGGACTGCAACTCAACTGCAAGGGTATATAAACTTAGCTTAGGTATATTAAGTTAGCTTTGCTTTCTTGTTTTAAGTTTGAAAAATTTTAAATTTTGTCACAAAAGAAGATTCTGAACGCAACAAAAAAAAACAACAGCTGGCAGTACGAAGTCTGCCGGGTCAGCTAGTTATCAATTAAAGTTAAACATCAACGCGCATCGTTAAGAACATCATCTGCAAAATATTTTTTATTTGATCAATATGATAGCTTTTTCAGATGACAGCTTAATTTAAAAACTAAGTCTAAGTCTCTTCTTGGGGCCATGGAAAAGACTTAGCTACTTTGGAGTTATATATTATATAATTGTATAATTTAGTTAATTTTAAAAATTTTAATGTTAATAATTGTCTTGATGTTATTTTTAGAGGGATTTGTTAAATATTCAGGGGCTTTTGTGTTTTTAAAAATTTGTTGTTGGGCTTGATTCGTTGTAGGGCAGAGATCCTAAGTAAGTAAGTAGGTTAAGTAGAGGTATTACATGTTTGTAAGGTTAGAGGGTCCTAATCTAAGTCTTATGAATTTGATTTTATCGATTTCAATATGCCAATTTTTTTTAGTCTTTTTTTTAATGTGATTGTGGTTGAAAGAGTTCTTGGAGTAGCAAGGTTTTAGTTTGCCTGTGGGATAGTTCTTCATTTGCTCGATTTTTTGTATGTTTTGGTGTAATTCGTTGGAGTGTAGGGGATGTGACGGGTTTGGCATATGGCTACAGTGTTCTGAATTTATGAATGTATCAATTTTTTGTTCGTTTTTTTTAATGTGATTGTGGATTGTTAGGAACCCCGAAAGTCGATTTCCCATTATGTTGTCTAGCGTTTTTGATAAGCAGACAATGGGGGGTGGGCGTTTATTTCGCTTTTGTTCTTGTTGGGATTACGCTTGCTGGCAAGCGCCAGGGGTTAGTCGAGAAACACATATATGTTTTGATGGTGGCATAACCTGTAAGGGTTTTGGTGTTGTAGTTTCTAATACAACAACATCAGTCGGTACCGTGTATACGGACAGCTGATTGCCTTTGTCGGGTCAAGCAGCCGCCGAAAAGAAGTTTGGCCGGCAATAATTTATTAAATTCGTGAATTCACCTTCTTTTATATTTATGTTCGCGTCGCCCGCTCTCGTGCATTCGATCGACCACCTGCATCTGCCGTCAAGCGCTAGCGTTTATCTCGTTCTCTCGAGGGATCTCTCGGTTGCCCCGTCGTATCAAGCGTTGAGCCGCGCTCCCGTGTCTTTATTCTAATTCGGTCTTCAACCCTTCGCAGTCACATATGTAAATATATCATTTGTATAAACCCAATAAAATTAAATAAATTGTATTATTATCTATGAATCGAACAAAACAATAAAATAAATTGTATTTATATCTATAAATTGAACTGTGCTTGTTTTTATTAAAGAGAAAGAGAGAGAGCTTGTTTTTATTACGGACTGTGCTTGTTTTATTATATAGAACATTGAATAAAGCTCGCAAAAACGCTCGGTAACTGAACAACCTTGTTGGGTGACTTTTAAGATGAAGCAAAACATACAAATGCAAAGTTTGAAGCCGATAGTAATAATTGGTTTAAATTTTTATTATAACTTATAATATAAGTACGATAAATATTAAGTAAAAACAGGTTTGTTTAATAAGGGATAAAATAAAGGAACTTTATATAAAACCGCTTTAAGGGAGGAAAAGAAATAACAAAATTACAATTGAAAATATTCTTAGCCGGCACGTGTCGGTTTTTATAACGGTACTCGTAGAGTACCATTTATATTCTATTTCTCAGAGACTATTTGAGATAGAGTTATCAGATTTGGCACATAGACTTCTATGACACCCAGGCTGAAATATTTTGGGAATACCGGGTATCTTATAGTCTATGTGTATACGCGCCTTGCTAAACCGTATTCCTTTAAATATATTTATGTATAATATAATATAATATATTACCCAAATGTCTTCATATTTCTTTAAAAGGTTTGCCACAGATTTTATTGATGTTCGAGAAAAAGAAGCTAATAGAGATGTGAAGAGTATGACTCGGAAACAAGCTCGCGAAGCGTCAAATGGATCTTTAACGTCAGGAAAAAAAAAGAACAGAGAATTCCAGACAACAAAAAAAAACTCAACAGAATTTTTAAGTGATGAAAATAAAATGTCGATGTTAAAAACGAATAATGGACAAATTTATATGACCAATAAAAAATTAACACCGAATATAACAGAAATACAAAATGAACGTAACTCTGACACTAGTTCAGAAAAATATTTATTTGATCTTCAGCAGCGTATTTCTAAAGAAATTCTTAACTCAAAGATGAAAGGAGAGGAACTGGTGGAATTGCAGGTAAGAAAGACTTTTCTAAAGAAGTTGGAAAAATGGGTTACTCAATAAAAATTGATATATTCATCAATTTAATTTTATATATCTTCAGGAAGCTTTTAATATAAGGTATTTTAAGACGCTTCTTTGGAAAATGGATTTATTTATTACACTTGTGATCAACCCGCGGGGGTCGACGGCGGGGCTCCGATCGGTTCCATGAGCTTTTTATACATTTGCAGAGGGTATTATAATTTTGGTCAAAAGTGTGCAAAGCAGTGAAGGAGCTAAAGCTATCGAGTTGAAACTTTGCACACATCCTTCTTTCCTTTGCAGGCAGTATATAAGTCGGAACGGCCGGGATCGGTCGACTATATCCTATAGCTGCCATATAACTGATTGATCGGAAATGCCATAACTTTGGGATTTTTGGATTTTCTACACATGGTATATTTGGCAAAAATATCTTATCCACAAAATCTCATAAGGATCGGCCGACTTTATCCTAAAGCTGTCATAATGCGATCGAAATTGGCATAACTTTTGTGTTTTTAGAGTCACGGGCCGAGTGCGCTTTTTTGTGGAACTCCAGCTACGATGTTGTAGTCGCCCGAAGTAGCTGCGTTGCATCTCACTGAGAATACCCTATTGTAGAGATATGATTCCAGTAGCTTGTGGGTGTATGTTGGCAAATACGTTTTTATTTTGTGCATGAGTCCATTAAGCCATACTCGGTCGAAAGGTTGAGATACGTCGAGAAAAATAGCGCTATAGTATTCTCGCTGTTCGAAGGCTAAGCGTATTTCGGATGTTAATCTGTTCAGAATAGATAGAAGGCTTATGGTCTGTACTATGACTGTGTTGTGTGGTATTTACCAGGCTTCGGTATTATGATGGATTTCTTCCACTTTTTTGGGAAATAGCCAAGATTAATGATACCTTTAAATAGTTTGCAGACGACCTCTATAGCGCATTTTGGAAGTTCGATCAGCATCTTTGGCGTCAGTAAATCACCACCGACAGACTTTTTTGGTTTTAGCCCTCTTATGACTTTTTCGATTTCGTTGCGCCGGATGGAGGTGCAGTTGACTGAGGGGTAGCCTGACTTTGAGGCAGGGTTTGGCTGGAAGTCACTTTTGAGATATGTAGCGAATGTTTCAGCTCGGTCTTCGTCGCTGCGAGCCCAGCATCCCGAAGAGTTTCTTATCGGGGTGGTCGTTTCGATTGGGGCGCTGAGATTTGGGTGGGCCCTCCACAGAGGATACTTTGTGCTTGTTGGTAAAAGATTCTGATGAAGAGCCTGGTTAAGTGATCGTGTTGCTTCCTTAAGGCGTTGCTTTGAAGCTGGTGATCTGCTGTTTTTTTGGCTCCGCCACGAGTACTTCTTCCAGGGAGCTCGTAGTGTAATCTATGTCCGATTGTAACGAACTTTTTTTTGCTAACGTTTTGTTCGCAATAAATGCCGCGACTAGCTCACAGAGTTTGGGGGTACGTTCCACCGAATTTATAGATTCGACGTGATTGCCCGAGAAATAACACGGTATGCTTCGTTTAAAACAAATCCCCTTTATTATGCTTAGTTTACAAAAAGGGCGAATCTCACCGGCCGCTTGGCTCAGCCGACCGACCGCTCGTCCTCCCGCCGATCCCCAATCCCCGATCCGGGTTGGTGCCAATACACACGCCCTCCCAAAGCTTGCGCCCGGCAGGTCGTGTGGTCTTGGTGTTTGGCGCCGAAACGGCTCACGGTTCCCTTCTTTTGGACTCACGGGCTCTGGGTTGTTGCTGTTGTCTTCTCCTGCCGCTGCTCGCTCATCGTTGCTGCTGCTCTCTCGTCGTCGCTGCTGCTCCCTCGTCGTCGCCGCTTCTGTTGCTGCTCTTCCGTTGCGGGTGCCGTGGACCTTTGGTATCTTCGGCTCACCGTGGATGCCCTTTCGCCGTGGCCGGCACTTAATCCGTGTTAACAGACCGATCGGCTCACCTCCCAGGCATACGCCGGGCAGGATATGCTTTTCGCTGCTTAGCGGCCGGATCAGGGCACGAAGGGCCTACCTACCCCGCAGGACACACCCCTTTGTCGCGTTCGTCACTCGCCTCCAAACACCTGCGTGCATACGCCCCGCAGGATCTATGGCAGGCCAGAGGTTTTGGCGTCGCGTCTCCTTTAACTCCAGGTGACACGCTGGGCATACGCCCCAGCGCCTGGATCAGGATTCTACAGACTCTCCCGGGGTGACCCTGCTTGGTTTCACGATTGGGCTTGAGTTCCCGAGCTGGTTATCCCTTGCTTCACAGGATCACACCTGGACTTATTGATAAGGAACCGACAAGGCGTACGCCAGGCCGATCCGTCGCTATCGCCAGGATACCTGTCGTGTCTGGGAATAATCTAACCCGACTCGATTTACCCTTGGGCTTCGGTTCCGCCGCGGATCCTTGATCCTGTTCCCACTTGCTCCTGACTTCTATTGCTTGATTGACTCGCGAACCGCCGCCGGTCTTACCCACAGGGGGTCCTTTGGCTACTGACTCGCCGATCCATCGCACTCGCTCTAAATACCGCAGTTGAGACTGTCGGACTTACCCACGGGGGGTCATTCAGCCTATAATCCTAATTCCTCCAAGGAAACTTTCCCGCTTGAATGTCAGACTTACCCACGGGGGTCTTCCACTCAACTCTTCCAGCTTCCCTAGAAGACTCGGTCTCGATGCTTTGGCACTTATTAGATTGCAAGGTATGTTTTTTGTCACCGCAAAATCAATAAGGCTGGGAGCTTGCGTGGATAGGTTGGCGAGTATGTGGGACTTCTAGGTGAATTATAGTCCAGTTTATTTTTCACATTTGTAATTGCATCGTACAATTGCCTTCCTTTGGGAGTCACTAGACGTAATCCCCAGTGCGTATGTTTAGCGTTGTAGTCTCCTGCGGCTATAAAACGATCCCCAAGTAAATTGTAGAAGTCCATAAATTGTCCTTCCGAGATTGAGAAACGAGGAGGGTAGTAAACGGCAGCGATTGAAAGGCTTCCGTTTCTTGACTAAATTTGTATCGATGTGGCCTGCAAGAAGTTTGTTTCAAACCTTTTCCGAAAATGATGTTTTAAACGTTCTCTGATTAGAACTCCAGTTTCGCCGTGGGCTTTCCCATCTGGATGATCTGTGCGGTAGATTGTATAGCCTTTTATTTGAAAGTTGTATTTGCTTGTAAGATACGTTTCCACCGGTAGCATAACGTCAATATGGTTATCGATCAAGAATCGTGACAATTCTAGTTTATGCTGTGAGACACCATTGGCGTTCCACAGTGATATTCGTAGAGTCTGCAAAGATTATTAAGACTGTTGTGCAACCAACAGCTGTATTACCATGATCTGGTTTTGAACAAGTGTTTGCATGGTCGTTTTCATGAATGTCATAAGCTCCATCATACTTTGTTGGAGGGTAAGCATCATGGTTTCCGTTTTGCTATGTGGCTGTTCTGGGGCCTGTTGAGCGCTGTTTGAATTAGGCTGATTTGGATTTACCATTCCATATCGTAGAGCATCGGCATAGGAGAAGTCGTTGGTGGTATTTAGGGGACCGAATGAGGACCTCGCAGCTTTGGCGAAGAAGACGTACACATTATGTGGGTTTTGGTTGCGCGTTGCGGTCGCTTGACGCATGCGACTCTTCACCTCCTTGCACACCATACATCCTCTATAGTTTGCCGTATGGTTGCCTCCGCAGTTTGCACATTTCTTCGCGGTACTGCCCTTATTTGTAGTGCAGTAAGTGGAGTTGTGGGTGTCCCCGCAGATTACACAGACAGCCCGAAGTGTGCAGTATGACCTAGTGTGTCCATACTCTTGGCAGTTACTGCATTGCACTGGACCGTTGCGTTTATGTGGCTCTTCAACTGTGATTCTCCGAACCAAAATGTATTGCAGCTTGTAGATTGAGTGGACTTCGTTCTTCTTCAGCGACCTGCTTTCTGCCTCGACCTTGAAGAGTGGTTGTGGCTTTTTATCTTTATTTAGAATGTTAATAACGTTCTTGGCGGTGAAGCCATTTTCTTTGAGGCGGTTTTTATTTCCGCGGCGGTAACATCGGGTTCGGTTCCCTTTACTATCACTTGTATGCTTATCCGATTATTGTCCAAATATTTGGACACGATACGGAAGTGCTCTTCAGTGTTGGTTTGCACCTTTGTTTCGTGGATGTTCCCTTTGATTAGCCGGAAAACATGAAAGTTGTCACTGTTCCCGATCAACGCCGCAATTCGGTTGACCAGGGCACTCGAGTTTTGGGTTTTTTGCGGTGTCTGGCGCTGGTTTAAATCTGTTACTACTGAATCTTCCTGGTACTTCGTCGATCTTCTGGACGCGGTTAATTTTTGTTGGAGTGAGCAGAGCGTGTAAGCAAGACCGTGCCCTATAGCTTTCAGCGGTCAGTAGAGCCGGCTTGCTCTTAATCGCCGATTTTTCCATTTCGATATCGCGGGTTGAAAAGTAAGAGTAGAAGTCGTTTCTTTGGTTCACTGAGCTTCTATGCTCGTACTTTTGATCGTTGCTCATTGAGCTCATTGCGTGGCACTTATTTATTTAAAACAATACACTAGTTTTTTGTTTTAGCACATCACAACAGTTTATGGCACCGCTCTACGTGTCCCTGGCGGATTTTTTACACCAAACACACAAAAACATACCGAGTCTGAGTTCGCCGAGGCTCTTCAAAAAACCATATCTCAGCTACCAACCACTAAGTCAGTGCACCATCATACACCACAGGAATTTGTGCACCCGGATTTAAACCATTGTATCCACGTCTTTGTCAGAGTGGATCGAGTCAAAACCCCTCTAGAAGCAAACTACGAGGGTCCGTTCGAAGTTCTAGTAAAGCACGAAAAGTACTTTACGCTCAAAGGACATACAAAAGACAACAAGGTGTCTATCGACAGATTTAAAGCGGCATACATCTTCCAAAACGAATCTTTTCCGACTCAGGAGGAAACGACAGCGCCAACTGCCCAGCCAACCGAGCAGTTATCAAGATCAGGACGACGAGTCAGATTCCCAGCAAAGTATCTTTCCTAACAGGAACTCTAGGAGGGGGGTACTGTGGAAACCCTAAGTGCTTACCATAGCACAAACGAACTCGATATTTTATGAGAGTATCGATATCGCTGGAGGCCATCTCTAGAAACACAACATTTTCTGCGCCTCACGACATCGACAGCCTCATCCGCTGCTAGCTACGTTTTTGTAATTTTTCATTAGTTCTAAGCAAATATATAGTGAATAAACGAACATTAAACTACTTATCAACGGACTGCACGCTGACATGCTATGTGACCGCATAAATAGTGCACCACATAAATATTTGGTTAGACTGCAGGAGATCGTTTTTCAAACCATGCTGTTAATCACCTATTCCCATGGGTCTGATCTCTTACATTCTACATTTGAAATTCGTATCGTGTTCAAGGCTTGAACATTCCTAACGGTAAAATAATTTTATTTAAAGCAACTTAAATAAGAATATTTTTTGAAAGCTAATCGGGAAATTTAAAGGAATCGTATTTACAATAACATCGATTCAAGACTTAAATGGAAATACATATGTGTGGGGTCAAGCAGCCGCCGGAAAAAAGTTTGGCCGGCAATAATTTATTGAATTCGTGACGTCACTTTCTTTTATATTTATGTTTGCGTCGCCCGCTCTATTCTCGTCTCCCGCTCTCGCATTTCGCATTCGATCGGCCACCTGCATCTGCCGTCATGCCGTCTGGCGTTTGTCTCGCTCTCTCGCGGGATCTCTCGGTCGCTCCGCATCACCAAGCGTTGAGCTGCGCTGATTATTTTAATTCGGTCGTCAACCCTACTCAGTCACATATGTAAATATATCATTTGTAGAAACGCCAAAACAATTAAATAAATTGTATCAATATCTATAAATCGAACTGTGCTTGGTTTTATTAAAGGCAATATTTAGAGCAAAAAAATGAAGCTACCGTAAACACTCAGTAACTTAACTATATGTATGTCCAGAACGTATAAAACCAAACTAATCCTGCAATACCTGCGGCACCGGCACATCGCAGTGAAGTAACCTAACAGTCCAATGAACCTAAAAGTCCAGAGAAGAGAGAGTATAGCTCGTGGAGATTGTCACAAAACCGATAAATGCCCTGCCGACAAAGATGATCCAAATACCAAAACACTGCGGAGGAAACCACTAAGCTTAATATAATGGCTGCCCCATATACAAGGAGCTCAAGAGTAAAAATCAATGAGTTACAGCCATAGGTTGCAAACACTGTTAACCGATTCGTGCGGTCTCAAAATAAGTGTTTGTCACTGAGACGTTGAGCAAAAAGTCTGAGAGCAACCGATTGAGTTGCTCGTATACAAATTTTGCTCGCGCTCAGTCGAAGAACACTTTTTTCTGTTTTCGTTTGGTCTGCTCATTTTTGGACCGTTTGCTTGCGTTCGACGATTCAAAAAGTCTTTTGTGCATGTATGTGTGTATGTGAAGTTTCGTGGGCTCAACTTGTCAATTTGCTTTGAAAATCTCTCGTGTAAACAGTGATTCATCAAATTTATTGAAAATGGGACGCGAAATTTATAAAAAAGTGCATCAATTTTTTATATTTAATTATATACATTAACTTATATTTTTTATATTAGATGTTAAGCTTAACTCAAAAAACTGAATTTAGAAAAAACTACTAATTTTTTATTTAATTAAAATAATCATAATATTAGTTTGAAATTGGAAAAATTCACGCGAGCGTCACTCGAATCTCTCATTGAGCGATGTTCGGTAGACGAGAGTTTCATGATTGGCTCATCGTAATTCGTTCAACAAAAAACCGAAACAAAACGAAACAAAGTCTACTGCTCAGAGAGAAACCAAAACGGCATGCTTTTTTTCGGTTGCTCTCGCGAACAGAGCGTAAGCAAAAAAACGGTTAACAGTTATTTGCAAGCTATGGTTTTAGCACATCACAACTGTTAGAAAAGGCTTTTCTATTGCTCTTAATAGATTGTGCTTAAGCGTCTTTTCGCGTATATTGGGTAACCCCAGATTTTTTTTTGCGTTGCAGTTTTCCCGGAGCTTGGGCAAAGCACGTCCGCTCAGTTCGGTAGTTTACGTCTAATTGCTCATTAAGTGCAGAACATTTCTTACGGACATCTAGAAAACTATTTCTCGTCTACTTCATGAAGGTCCGCATCTCAGTCTTAATCTCTCTACAGGCAATACAAGACCATTTCAGGCCAATATTCTTTGTGATAAAATCACTTACCCATCCATTGTGCCCACTACCAGCACAATTATTATGTGAGCAGTTATTGCAAAACCCAAAGGGTCAGGTAAGAGTCACCAGGAATGGATCCTTCAAACTCACATTTTTTAGCAGTGCAAATTAGACCCATTGTTAACTGAGATTTGTCCACTGCAGTGAGTGCGTGAAGAGTTCAGCTAAAAACTTTGTGGTAGAGAGGCATGTTCGGATCAGGCAAAAGACATATGCGCGTAAGGCGGGACGCCGTAAAATCGATGTAATGGGTTACACGACCAGAGAATATAATTCAGGAAGAAAATATATAAATGAATATTTTTAAAGGGCAGCAAAAATAATATCGAAGCATCATATTGTATTTACGAAATTTATGGTTCAATGAATTATATAGGGCAAATATACTCCAAAAACAAGAAAGGAAAGCTAACTTCGGGCGGAGCCGAAGTGTATATACCCTTGCAGTTGAAGCGCAGTCCGCTAGGTGGCGCCGTGCATCTTATATTATTAGATACATAGCGGATCGTATATAGTTGGCCGATCCTTATGAAATTTGCAATATCGAATTATTTTGCCAAAAGAGGAATCTATTGAAACTCCCATCCTTCTAACTTGAAAAACAACGAAGTTACAGCGAGTTCCGATCAATCAGTTCCTTATCCTTATGATCCTTATGAACCGATCCTTATGAAATTCCTTATGACAAATCAGATTGTTTTTCCCAAAATAGAATCTGTACCAAATCCCATCTTTCTAACTTAAAAAACACCAAAGTTATACCAATTTCGATCGTTCTATGACAGCTATAGGATATAGTCGGCCGATCCTTATGAAATTTACTCATTTATTTACACAAGATATTTTGGTCAAATATAACATGTGTGGAAAGTCTCAACCCTCCAACTTAAAAAACACCAAAGTTATGGCATTTCCGATCAATCAGTTATATGGCAGCTATAAGATATAGTCGACCGATCCCGGCCGTTCCGACTTATGTACTGCCTGCAAAGGAAAGAAGGATGTGTGCAAAGTTTCAACTCGATAGCTTTAAAACTAAGAGACTAGTTTGCGTAGAAACAGACAGACAGACAGACGGACAGAAGGACAGACGGACAGACGGACATGCTCATATCGACTCAGGAGGTGATCCTGATCAAGAATATATATACTTTATAGGGTCGGAGATGTCCCCTTCACTGCGTTGCACACTTTTGACCAAAATTATAATACCCTCTGCAAGGGTATAATGATACAGTGTATTTAGCTTGTCGCGAAAAGAGGAAGTTTTTGATACAGATGAAAGATGTAGGCAATCTGATGAGAGCAATCGCAAAACCACGTCCGGATACGGCAAAGTCAGATTAACGATAATCGTTGTGGCTGGCCTCGGTCCGCTTTATAGGTTATGCTGAAGTTGATTTTCTATCCCATATCGCAGAGCATCGGCATAGGAAATGCCATTGGTAGTGTTCAGAGAACTAAATAGGGATCTCGCTGCTTTGGCGAAGTACTCGGGTATCGTTTTTCTCTTTTCGGATCTTCTTTTTTTTTGTGTGGCCCACCAAATTACTCTGCGGGCTTAGCTTATCGTTTCATTTCATTCTGTGTGACGAACTATTTTTGCTGCATATAGCCAGATAAGATATTCCTTTGTTTATGGCGCAGTCAATTAGCAGCCCTAACTCTTCAGCGTCCTTGCGAGGTCTCTTTATCTTTATATATAAATATTGTGACAAGTGAAGAAAATTTGAATACCATGTGTATTATTAGTGCCAAAACACATTTTTGTCCGATTGTGATTGTGATCGTGTTGGAGTTCTTACCCCAATTGAGATTTTGATCGTGTTGGAGTTCTTAGTTGGAGTTGGAGTGTGATCGTTTTGGGGGATCACAATCGGTAAAAAATATTGTATTTTAATTGCCTACTTTGCACTGGGTTGTGGTTTTCCTACTTTGTGCACTACACTTGTATTATCTAAAGACGATAATAATGACACACAATATTTTAATAGTGAAAGTATCAAAATGATTTTTGTGTGGAATTTGGCCTCGGATTTTGGCCTATGGTCCGACAAGCGGTGCAGCAGCGATACCGCCAAAGCATCCCCCTACAGAATCAGTCGGACACACTTACTGCGTAATATGATGTGTAATATGACGTAACCAGCAGCCAGCGCAACCCGAAGCTCTGTAACAGCGGGCAGGGAGGAGGAAAATGTGGGTGTCATAAGCAGTAAGAACTAATTGGCGCCGCCGCCGCCTATATGTTTTTGGCTTAAGCGAACAGCCAGAAACGCAGTTAATTGGGATTCTATTCGGTTTTATTTTCAGTTTTATTTGTGTAAGTCTGAATAGGAACAAAATAGCCAAGTCAGTGCTATTATCCAACCGAGTAAATACTCCCACTCATCCAGTTTGGAGAACCATACCTTTGCCTGTGAGCCTTGATTTAAAATCCTCTTCTGCCCAGGGAAAATTCTAGTCCTATTTAGATAATTTTCAAAAAAAACTCAGGTTTATGATTTTGGCATCAAAGAAGACTTAAAACTTCAATTTGCATACCATATATCCGCAATAAAGCTAAGGGGTTTCTTCGCATTATCAAAGGATGGTCAAAAGAATTTAATGACCTCTATATAACTAAAGGCTTTTATATATGCAAGGTACGTGCAAGATGAAAATCTTCACTCTACTTATCAAAAGTAGCCTCCTACTTATAAACTTGTAGCGTGCACCTTATTCCAAAATGGAAACCACTTCATAGGCAGGCCAATATTTTATCCCATTACTTGTCAATTTAAGAAGTCAGAGCAGAATGGCACATGCAAAGCTCACCCACACACGCATACACCGGCCAAAGTAGGTAGACAAACATAAATTTTCTCCGTTAGATAGAGAAGTTTTACTACAGCACGGCTTCAAATCCACGCTCTTAGCATATATTCAATTCTAATCTTTCATAAGTGAAGGAAAATTACGATAGGACACGTGCAGTGCAAAAAAGGAGAATCAAGACAAAATAAAACAGAACCTGTGTAGTGAAGGCGATTCAGCCAGAAATTTAAATGTGTTGATACAATTGTGATTTTTATCGTGTTGGGGGTAGAAATTCATAAGGTCTCACCTTACAATATTTAAATAAAGGAAGCATCCAAAATGACCAATCCTTTGACAGGTAGCATAAAATTACGACAATGCTGGCCAAGTGCAGCCTGATAGGCTTTACATGTGGAATTTGGCCTCGGATCGGACTTCCGACAATCCATAACCGTTAGAGCAACCCCACGAAATCTGGACACACTTACTGCGTCGTAGTGACCCAATTTTGATCATTTCCAGGATCGCCGATAACATGAAGACACCAACAGCCCAGCAAGATGTATAACAACATGCAGTAGGGAGGAGGAAGATGCGGATGATCATTAGCAAAGAGAACTAACTGGGGCCGCTGCAGCTGAGATGTTTTTGGCCTAAGCGAGCCTGAATAGGACAAACTTACCCAACTGAGTGCTTAGTGCGAGTCTGTGTGTCATCAATTTCGGTAGTGCAGATTTATGAAACCTCTTCCTCGGCGAACTTCGAAAGCTACGCCACGTTGTATCGACTCCCACGCTTATTCAGCAATTCTGTCCGCTGTTTAATTGGATCCTACGCAACGCAGCCTGGTAATTTTTATACTCTTGCAGAGGGTATTATAATTTTGATCAAAAGTGTGCAACGCAGTGAAGGAGACATCTCCGACCCTATAAAGTATATATATTCTTGATCAGGATCACTTCCGTCTGTCCGTTTCTACGCAAACTATTCTCTCAGTTTTAAAGCTATCGAGTTGAAACTTTGCACACATCCTTCTTTTGTTTGCAGGCAGTATATAAGTCGGAATGGCCGAGATCGGTCAGCTATATCCTATAGCCGCCATATAACTGAACGATCGGAAATGGCACAACCTTAACTGCAGGGGTATACAAATTTCAGCTCCGCCCGAAGTTACTTTCTTTTTTTAATATGTATTTAAAGTTCTAATATTTGAAAAATATAATGTCTAAATACAAAATTAGGAATCAAATGGATAAAAAATAAGGAAACATGCAAAATCCAAGGTCTAGTCATAATATTATATACGTACCAATTTCAATTCTATAAACCAAAAATTGTTGAAAAATTACTTTTGTTCGACCTTCAAACCGTATATAACCCCTCAATTTAAGCTTGTAGTTCAAAGTAATTCCAGCACTTGTGTCTGCACGTGGCTAAGGGAATACCAACTTTTTATCCGAAAGAAATGGGATAGTCGTGCCTTTCCTTGTCTGTTCATCGTCAATAAAATTCAGTTTATATTTTATTTTGCTCTGCTTTCTCCTGAAGAAATGTGAGGCAGTAATTGACCGTCTTTGAATTGAACAAAAAATGAATGATTGAACGGGTTTAATTACTTAAGTGTTGCTTGACTATAGGATAATGTTCTCGGACACACATCGTTACACATCGTACCACATCGTTATAGAAGGAAATACAAATTACTAAAATCACAATCCTTAAAATATACCTAGGATCCAGTTTATAAATAAAAGTAACTTGGTTTGATGAAAATCGGAACGCAGTATAATCCAGCTTCCTTTAGCCTTAGCCTTAGCTAGCCCATTATACAAGTTAAGGTGTCCTTCCATGGCTCACCTGATGAAAAGCTGTTGGTTCATGATTTAATGTCGATTGGAATACAATTTATTGTTCGTGTCACTTAGATTAACAATTGATTTGGTTCTTATTTGTTGAAAGTTCTTATTGAGCTATTAAAAGTTTTTAATAGCAGCCGAATAACTATACGCGTTTCAAATTATAGTTTCGATATTTTTATTTTGGGCTCAATTTAACCCTAATATATGCGGCTCCAATCAACTCCAAATCACAACAAACGCCAAACCAAGAGCTTGCGCAGAAGCTCAACTAAAGCTCCCCAAAGCGCATACGCTGCAAATACCAATAAAGCGCATGCGAAACTGGGGACAAAACAGAGACGAAACATGCTGATAACAACAGCTGCAGCTTAGCATATTATAATTATTTTATATGCATTCTTTGGTGGCTGCTTGGCCCTTATTTAATGAAAAGGGAAAGTTGGTTTTAGTTTCAGCTCGGATGGTTTGGTGGTCAAAAATAGACTGACTTCACAGAGTTGTGACCCTCAGTCGTCAGTTCGATATCGGCCGATCTCCCACTCCAACTCTATGTGTGGTGTCGGCGTGTGTGATGTCAGCGGGTGTAGTGTCAGCTATCCGGAGTCAAGAGTCAGCGTAACACTTAGGGTGTGTGTCAGCTTTCCCGCAACATTCTAGTCAGCGTACATAGTTGCACACTTGTGACAAAGTTTCAGTCTTGCGACATATCCGGATGTACTTGAACCCACAGCATTTGAATATCGGGAATTGCTTATGCTGTGGATTGGGGTTTAAGAGTCTGGGGTCAAGTTCGAGGCGTAGTCGTAGTAGGGGACGAATAGTGCTGAGCAAGGGGGGGCCGAAAGTGCCTGGTGTTAACTTACATTTAGTTTAGTTACCGGCCATTATACAGGCCGTCAGTAAAAAATGTACACTTATAATTTCACTTACTTTATAACCTTAAGGTTCCCCCAAACCAAAGTCCAGGACAAAAATAGGTCACAGTTTTCGCGGTACACCTAGGAGATATTGATGCAGATTTAGCATATATGTAATTATCTTGGCCCAGTAGTTATGTTGAAAACTTTTTTTTAGTAGATATCATATTTAATAGCAATATTTAGAAAGTTAAATTAAAAAATTTCATCTAGCAGTACCATATCTTTGGAATACTCATTCAAAATTGAATGAGTTTCCGTAGAAAGTCGCATCATTCTAGCTTCAAAAACAACAAAGTTAAGCCAATTCCGATTGTTCAGTTATATGAGAGCTATAGGATATAGTCGGCTGATCCTTATAAAATTCGACAAATCCGATTATTTTTCCCAAAATGCAATCTGTACTAAGTCACATCTATCCAACTTAAAAAACACCAAAGTTATGCCAATTCCGATAGTTTTATGACAGCTATAGGATATAATCGGCCGATTCTTATGATTTTTGTACATCAGATATTTTGACCAATTATAACATGTGTGGAAAATCCCAACTCTCCAACTTAAAAAACACCAAAGTTATGGCATTTTCGATCAATCAGTTATATGGCAGCTATAGGATATAGTCGACCGATAGACAAATAAGTATTTATACCCTTGCAGAGGGTATTATAATTTTGGTCAAAAGTGTGCAACGCAGTGAAGGAGACATCTCTGACCCTATAAAGTATATATATTCATGATCAGGATCACCTCCTCAGTCGATATAAGCATGTCCGTCTGCGCAAAATAGTCTCTCAGTTTTAAAGCTATTGAGTTGAAACTTTGCATACATCCTTCTTTCCTTTGCAGGCAGTATATAAGTCGGAACGGCCGGGATCGGTCAACTATATCCTATAGCTGCCATATAACTGATTGATCGAAAATGCCATAACTTCGTTGTTTTTCAAGTTAGAAGGATGGGAGTTTCAGTGGATTCCTCTTTGGGCAAAATAATTCGATATGTCCAATTTTATACGGATCGGCCAACTATATACGATCCGCTATATATCTAATAATATAAGATGCGTGTCGCCACCTAGCGGACTGCGAATCAAATGCAAGGGTATATAAACTTCGGCTTCGCCCGAAGTTAGCTCTCACATCTTGTTATTTTTTAAAATATTAAAATATACAATACGAAAGCAAAGGGCCGAAATTGATATTTTCTTGCAGTTAAGAAGCATTTTACCTATATTATTGATAAATATCAGATTGGATAGAAGGCGATCTTTATAAGAATTTCCATATTAAATGTATTTTCTACTTTTTCTCTTTTTTTAATATTGGAAGTCTAAAGCTATTATTTATT
>JAJJHT010016864.1:2513073-2592492 GCA_021223865.1 Drosophila pandora
AGCTATCGAGTTGAAACTTTGCACACACCCTTCTTTCCTTTGCAGGCAGTATATAAGTCGGAACGGCCGGGATCGGTCGACTATATCCTATAGCTGCCATATAACTGATTGATCGGAAATGCCATAACTTTGGTGTTTTTTAAGTTAGATGGTTGGGACTTTCCACACATGTTATGTTTGACCAAAGTATCTTGTGTACAAAATTTCATAAGGATCGGCCGACTATATCCTATAGCTGTCATAGAACGATCGAAATAGGCATAACTTTGTTGTTTTTTAAGTTAGAAAGATGGGATTTGGTACAGATTCTATTTTGGGAAAAACAATCTGATTTGTCGAATTTCATAAGGATCGGCCAACTATATCCTATAGCTTTCATATAACTGATTGATCGGAAATGCTATAACTTCGTTGTTTTTCAAGTTAGAAGCATGGGAGTTTCAATGGATTCCTCTTTTGGCAAAATAATTCGATATGCCAAATTTCATAAGGATCGGCCGACTATATACGATCCGCTATATATCTAATAATATAAGATGCGTGGCGCCACCTAGCGTACTGCGACTCAACTGCAAGGGTATATCAACTTCGGCTCCGCCGAAGTTAGCTTTTCTTTCTTGTTTTTTTTTTTATTATTTTTAAAAATGCCAAAGATGTGTAATTTTTGATTGTTTAGTTATATTGCAGTTATAGGATATAGTCGGTCGATCCTTATGAATTTTGGTCTTATTATTTTAATATTTTGCCCTAAATGGAATCTTTATGAACTCCGAACATATACACTACGTTCAAAGAATAATAGTGTGTGTGCAAAGTTTGAAATCTTTAAAACGTAGAGACTTGTTTGCGTAGAAAAAGACAAACGGACATGCTGGCATGACTCAGTAGGTGTTCCTGATCAAGAATATATATATACTTTATAGGGTCGGATATGTCTTCTTCATTGCGTTGCACACTTCTGACCAAAAATCTAATAATGGCCGTGTTATGCTAATAATAGTTTTTAATAACAGCCAAATAAATAGACGCGTTTCGAATCGGATTTTCAATATTTTTATTTGGGTTCAATTTATCCCTAATCTATGCTGCTCAAATCAATCCGAAATCACAACAAACGCAAACCAAGAGCTTGCACAGAAGCCCTACCAAAGCTCCCCAAAGCGCATACGCTACAAATAACAATAAAGCGCATGCGAAACTAGGGGACAAAACAGAGAAGAAAACATTCTGATAATAACAGTTGCAGCTACGCATATTATGATTATTTTATATGCAATTTTTTGGTGGCTGCTTGGCCCAACATCCTCCCCCCATGGAAGGGTCGGCCTTCAATAACAATGTTGGAAGGGGCAGCAGTCACATTATTGCAGAGGTTCTTCCATGGGTTGTCCTCCCTACCACAGAGCGCCGACACATACCGTGATAGTCCACCGTGGCCAGAAAACACCCAGCCAAATCGAGTGTTCTGAGCAATTGGGAGCCCGTGACCTAACTGGATTTGGCCAGCCGACAACAGGTCAAAGAATAAGCCGGCTCCAATCAGCAGGTCCACTCGCTGCGTTTTGTGGAAGTTGGGGTCAGCTAGATCCATATTGCCAGGAATCTTCCAGCCTGAAGCATCTATGTCCTGGCTAGGCTGATAGTCCGTTATATGTGAAGCTAAAACAGCCTCAATTTCCACTGAATATTTGCTAAGGTGGGACTTCAAGCACACATTAAGGGATGCTCCATCTGTTTCAAATCCAGCGCCGCCGAAACCGGCCACCGATGTGGAGCATTTGGAGCGGCCAAGCTGAAGTTCATTCACCAGCAGCGACGAGATGAGATGCACTTGTGAACCGGAATCCAATAAAACTCGGCAAGGCAGGAAGTCTCCAGATCGACCACGAACGAGTACATTGGCTGTTGGCAGGAACACTAGCTCAGCATTGCGATCCTGGCTCACAACAGTGTTAATTGAGCGGGATGGGTTCGCACCAGCAACTGCACCAATGGGACGTTAGACTCGTGCGGGTGAAACCTGCGTGCGAGGGTGCAACAGAATATGATGACGGTGATTGCACGTCGAGCAGCGGAAAGCTGAGCATCCGCGAGCGAGATGGCCATCCTCCAGACAAACAAAACAGCGAGCCAGACGCCGCACTTCGTCGTACCGTTCCTCAATTGGCAAAGCACTGAACTTTGGACAAGCAGGAAGCTCGTGCGCGGAAACACCACACAGGGCGCATAAAACAGGACTGGCGTTAATAACCATGGACGAGGATCGGTTATTGGATGATCTACCTCGGCCTACTTGGTTAACTGGTGAATGCGCCAAAGAAAAGTCAACGCTTTCGAGAGTACGGCACCTTTGCTCTAAGAATCGTGCCATAGACTCCCAACATGGAAGGCTGTCATCAATGCTTCCTGCCAGAGAGTCTTCCCATTTGGCCTTTGTAGCGGGGTCCAGCTTTTGGAAGATGATCTGGATGAGGAGGCACCCTTGAATTTTGGCCGACGTCCCGGAACCCATGAGGGCCCGCATATGTCCATTGAAACGGTCGGATAACTCCCGAAGAGTAGCAACGGATCCCGGCTCAACCACCCTTAGCTGCAGGATCTCGTTGATGTGAGCCTGGAAGATTAACCGACGGTTGCTGAAACGGTTGCGCAAAAGGTCAAGGGCAACATCATAGTTAGCGTCGGTAATCTCAAGCGCCCTCACAGTCTCCAGGGCTGAGTCCCGCAGGCAGGAAATGAGCCACCTGAGCTTCTCCATCTTGGTCAAGTGCGGGTGACTGTCGATGGTTGTGCTAAATAAGGCGCAGAAATCTGGCCACTCGGCATAGCCGCCGCTGAATGTTGGCATCGGCAACGGTGGCAAGGAGGGGGCTGGCTTGTATGGCATTGGCGATACACTGGCACCGTCGAGAAGTGTGGAGTGGGCAGCGATTCTCATGGAGCGCTTGGCAACCTCCACCTGAATTTCCATTTGCACATCAGTCGCCAGCTGCGAGAATCTCCAATACAAATCACTCCCGATCTCGCTAAAATTAAGCTTCTCCAATTCTTCTTGAAGCGCGGTGAACCGCTCACGCAAACGCTTTCCCGGTTTGCGGCAGCAGCTCCAATAGTCTCAGCTCCAGACTCCATTATTCGATTAAATGCAACTTGTAACAACAACAAGGGCGTTTTCTTGGCACTTTTAATGTTGATCACAATAATCAACAGGGATGAAATCACGTCGGAGTCACCAAATGTTGAGCTATTAATAGTTTTTAATAGCAGCCGAATAACTATACGCGTTTTAAATTATAGTTTCAATATTTTTATTTTGGGCTCAATTTAACCCTAATATATGCGGCTCCAATCAACTCCAAATCACAACAAACGCCAAACCAAGAGCTTGCGCAGAAGCTTAACTAAAGCTCCCCAAAGCGCATACGCTGCAAATACCAATAAAGCGCATGCGAAACTGGGGACAAAACAGAGACGAAACATGCTGATAATAACAGCTGCAGCTTAGCATATTATAATTATTTTATATGCATTCTTTGGTGGCTGCTTGGCCCTTATTTAATGAAAAGGGAAAGTTGGTTTTAGATTCAGCTCGGATGGTTCGGTGGTCAAAAATAGACTGACTTCACAGAGTTGTGACCCTCAGTCGTCAGTTCGATATCGGCCGATCTCCCACTCCAACTCTATGTGTGGTGTCGGCGTGTGTGATGTCAGCGGGTGTAGTGTCAGCTATCCGGAGTCAAGAGTCAGCGTAACACTTAGGGTGTGTGTCAGCTTTCCCGCAACATTCTAGTCAGCGTACATAGTTGCACACTTGTGACAAAGTTTCAGTCTTGCGACATATCCGGATGTACTTGAACCCACAGCATTTGAATATCGGGAATTGCTTATGCTGTGGATTGGGGTTTAAGAGTCTGGGGTCAAGTTCGAGGCGTAGTCGTAGTAGGGGACGAATAGTGCTGAGCAAGGGGGGGCCGAAAGTGCCTGGTGTTAACTTACATTTAGTTTAGTTACCGGCCATTATACAGGCCGTCAGTAAAAAATGTACACTTATAATTTCACTTACTTTATAACCTTAAGGTTCCCCCAAACCAAAGTCCAGGACAAAAATAGGTCACAGTTTTCGCGGTACACCTAGGAGATATTGATGCAGATTTAGCATATATGTAATTATCTTGGCCCAGTAGTTATGTTGAAAACTTTTTTTTAGTAGATATCATATTTAATAGCAATATTTAGAAAGTTAAATTAAAAAATTTCATCTAGCAGTACCATATCTTTGGAATACTCATTCAAAATTGAATGAGTTTCCGTAGAAAGTCGCATCATTCTAGCTTCAAAAACAACAAAGTTAAGCCAATTCCGATTGTTCAGTTATATGAGAGCTATAGGATATAGTCGGCTGATCCTTATAAAATTCGACAAATCCGATTATTTTTCCCAAAATGCAATCTGTACTAAGTCACATCTATCCAACTTAAAAAACACCAAAGTTATGCCAATTCCGATAGTTTTATGACAGCTATAGGATATAATCGGCCGATTCTTATGATTTTTGTACATCAGATATTTTGACCAATTATAACATGTGTGGAAAATCCCAACTCTCCAACTTAAAAAACACCAAAGTTATGGCATTTTCGATCAATCAGTTATATGGCAGCTATAGGATATAGTCGACCGATAGACAAATAAGTATTTATACCCTTGCAGAGGGTATTATAATTTTGGTCAAAAGTGTGCAACGCAGTGAAGGAGACATCTCTGACCCTATAAAGTATATATATTCATGATCAGGATCACCTCCTCAGTCGATATAAGCATGTCCGTCTGCGCAAAATAGTCTCTCAGTTTTAAAGCTATTGAGTTGAAACTTTGCATACATCCTTCTTTCCTTTGCAGGCAGTATATAAGTCGGAACGGCCGGGATCGGTCAACTATATCCTATAGCTGCCATATAACTGATTGATCGAAAATGCCATAACTTCGTTGTTTTTCAAGTTAGAAGGATGGGAGTTTCAGTGGATTCCTCTTTGGGCAAAATAATTCGATATGTCCAATTTTATACGGATCGGCCAACTATATACGATCCGCTATATATCTAATAATATAAGATGCGTGTCGCCACCTAGCGGACTGCGAATCAAATGCAAGGGTATATAAACTTCGGCTTCGCCCGAAGTTAGCTCTCACATCTTGTTATTTTTTAAAATATTAAAATATACAATACGAAAGCAAAGGGCCGAAATTGATATTTTCTTGCAGTTAAGAAGCATTTTACCTATATTATTGATAAATATCAGATTGGATAGAAGGCGATCTTTATAAGAATTTCCATATTAAATGTATTTTCTACTTTTTCTCTTTTTTTAATATTGGAAGTCTAAAGCTATTATTTATTTTTTTTTTTTATTATTTTTAAAAATGCCAAAGATGTGTAATTTTTGATTGTTTAGTTATATTGCAGTTATAGGATATAGTCGGTCGATCCTTATGAATTTTGGTCTTATTATTTTAATATTTTGCCCTAAATGGAATCTTTATGAACTCCGAACATATACACTACGTTCAAAGAATAATAGTGTGTGTGCAAAGTTTGAAATCTTTAAAACGTAGAGACTTGTTTGCGTAGAAAAAGACAAACGGACATGCTGGCATGACTCAGTAGGTGTTCCTGATCAAGAATATATATATACTTTATAGGGTCGGATATGTCTTCTTCATTGCGTTGCACACTTCTGACCAAAAATCTAATAATGGCCGTGTTATGCTAATAATAGTTTTTAATAACAGCCAAATAAATAGACGCGTTTCGAATCGGATTTTCAATATTTTTATTTGGGTTCAATTTATCCCTAATCTATGCTGCTCAAATCAATCCGAAATCACAACAAACGCAAACCAAGAGCTTGCACAGAAGCCCTACCAAAGCTCCCCAAAGCGCATACGCTACAAATAACAATAAAGCGCATGCGAAACTAGGGGACAAAACAGAGAAGAAAACATTCTGATAATAACAGTTGCAGCTACGCATATTATGATTATTTTATATGCAATTTTTTGGTGGCTGCTTGGCCCAACATCCTCCCCCCATGGAAGGGTCGGCCTTCAATAACAATGTTGGAAGGGGCAGCAGTCACATCATTGCAGTGGTTATTCCGTGGGTTGTCCTCCCTAGCATGGCGCACCGACGCATCCCGTGATAGTTGACCGCGTCCAGAAAACACCCAGCCAAATCGAGTATTCTGGGGGCAATGGGGAGCCCGTGACCTAACTAGATTTAGCCAGCCAACAATAGGTCAATGAATAAGCTGGCTCCAATCAGAAGGTCCACTCGCTGCGTTTTGTGGAAGTTGGGGTCAGCTGGATCCATATTGCCAGCCCGAAGCATCTATGTCCTGGCTAGGCTGATAGTCCCTAATATGTGAACAGCCTCAATTTCCACTGAATACGTGCTAAGGCGGGACTTCACGCACACACTAACAGATGCTCCATCCGTTTAAAACCCAGCGCCGCGAAACCGGCCACCGTTGTAGAGAATTTGGAGCGGCAAAACTGAAGTTCACTCGCCAGCCGCGAATAGATGAGGTGCACTTGTGAACCGGAAACCAATAAAACTCGGCAAGGCAGGAAGGCTCCAGATCGACCACGAACGAGTACATTGGCTGTTGGCAGGAACACTAGCTCAGCATTGCGATCCTGGGTCACAACAGTGTGGATTGAGCGGGATGGGTTCGCAACAGAAACTGCACCGATGAGACGTGAGACTCGTACGGATGAAACCTGCCCGCAAGGGTGCAACAGAATATGATGACAATGATTGCACGTCGAGCAGCGGAAAGCTGAGCATCCGCGAGCGAGATAGCCATCCTCTAGACAAACAGCGAGTCAGACGCCGCACTTCGTCGTACCGTTCCTCAATTGGCAAAGCACTGAACTTTGGACAAGAATGAAGCTCGTACGCCGAAACACCACACAGGGCGCATAGCGCAGGACTGGAGTTAATAACCATGCACGAAGATCGGTTATTGGACGATCTGCCTCGACCTACTTGGTTAGCTGGTGAATACGCCGCTAAAGAAAAGTCAACGCTTTCGAGAGTCCGGTACCTTTGCTTTAAGAATCGTACCATGGACTCCCAAGATGGAAGACTGTCGGTGTTTCGGCAACTTCTGCAGGATAATCTGGATAAGCAAGCATCCTTGGATCTCGACAGCTGATCCAGAACTCATAATCCGATAGCTCCCGCAAAGTACCTACAGACCCTGGCTCGACCACACGAAGCTGCAGGATCTCATTAATGTGAGACTGAAATATTAAACGCCGATTACTAAAACGATTGCGCAATAGGTCAAGGGCCACATTGTAGTTCGCGTCAGTAATTTCCAGAGCTCTCACCGTATCCAAGGCTGACTCCCGCAGGCATGAAATGAGCCACCGGAGCCTTTCCATTTTCGTTAAGTGAGGATGGCTGTCAATCGTGGTCTTAAAAAGGGCGCAGAAATCCGGGTACTCGGCATAGCCGCCGCTGAATGTTGGCATCGGCAACGGTGGCAAGGAGAGAGCCGGCTTGTATGGCACTGGCGATACACTGGCACCATCGAGATGTGTGAGGTGAGCAGCGATTCTCATGGAGCGCTTGGCAACCTCCACCTGGATGTCCACTTGCACATCAGTCGCCAACTGCGAGAAGTTCCAATACAGATCACTCCCGATCTCGCTAAAATTAAACTCCTCCAACTCTTCTTGAAGCGCGGTGATCCGCTCACGCAAGCGCTTCTCCACTGACTCCAGCGCAATAATGGTGCAATTCTCATTCCGCGCCGCAGCCTTTTCCTTATGATGCAGCGCCTCCATCTCCTGGCAGGTCACCTCAGCTCCAGACTCCATTATTCAATTAAAATTCAATTAAAATTAAAATGCAACTGCCAGTGTAACAATAAAAACCACGGCGTTTTGTTGGCACCTTTAATGCAGATCACAATAATCAACCGGGATGAAATCACGTCGGGATCACCAAATGTTATACTATTAATAAATTTTATAGCAGCCGAATAAATAGACGCGTTTCAAATATTTTTTTACAGGCCCAATCAAAGGTTGTCTGTACCAGCAATTTCTAAAACTCCTAGAAACCTGTGGACTTCTTTTGTGGTCTTTGGGTATAGCATATCTTGTATTGCCGGGTTCCTTTTTCGGGTCGGTATAAATGCCACTTTCGATAGCTACGAGAAGTTGGGTCGGGTGAAATGATATTTTTTGGAAAAAAAGGGTGCAATCGATTGCCCATCAAATGACCACAAATGACCATCAATATTTTGAAATGACCACCTCCCGTTTGGAAAATATTCAAAAATGAAAATTTTCGAAAAATTTTCGAAAATTTTAAAATTTGACTTTTTGAATTTTAACTTTTTTAAATTGAAATAAACCAAAATGACCACCAATGGTCATCTTTTAGAATTTTGAAAAAACTTGTAGTTTTTGAAATATTTAAGTGTTTAGTTTAGCTCATTTTTTTCACAGGTAAAACAAAATTTCAAAAAAAAAAACTACTGAAATCGTTTTCCAATAGTGTGATAAACAATGACCATCAATATTTTCAAATGACCACCTACCGTTTTGAAATTATTTAAAATTGAACATAGTTAAAAATTTTTCAAAAATTTCAAAATCCACTTTTTGAATTTTTTTTTTTTAATATCGAAATAAACGCAATTGTCCACAAATGTTCATCTTTTAGAATTTTGAAAAAACTTTTAGTTTTTAAAATATTTAAGTTTTTAGTTTTGGTCGTTTTTTGGCCAGGTTAAAAAAAAATTTCAAAAAAAACTACTGAATTCGTTTTCCATTAGTGTGATAAACAATGACCATCTTTTAAAATTTTAAAATAACATTTACTTTTCGAGATACTTGATTCTCAAAGTCTTAAAAATAAGAAAATTAAAAAACCAAAAGATGACCATCATGGCCCATAGCCTAAAACATATAAATTTAAAAAAAAAATTTGATTTCCATCATTGCCCATACCTTAAAACTTAAAAAATTAACAAAAAACAAGAAAGGAAAGCTAACTTCGGGCGAAGCCGAAGTTTATATACCCTTGCAGTTGAGTCACAGTCCGCTAGGTGGCGCCACGCATCTTATATTATTGGATATATAGCAGATCGTATATAGTCGGCCGATCCTTATGAAATTTGGCAAATCAGATTATATTGCCCAAAATAAAATCTGTACCAAGTCCCATCTTTCTAACTTAAAAAACACCAAAGTTATGCCAATTCCGATCGTTGTATGACATCTATAGGATATAGTCGGCCGATCCTTATGAAATTTTGTACATAAGATATGTTAGTCAAATATAACATGTGTGGAAAGTCTCAACCCTCTATCTTAAAAAACAACGAGTTATGGCATTTCCGATCAATCAGTTATATGGCAGCTATAGGATATAGTCGACCGATCCCGGCCGTTCCGACTTATGTACTACCTGCAAGGAAAAGAAGGACGTGTGCAAAGTTTCAACTCGATAGCTTTAAAACTGAGAGACTAGTTTGCGTAGAAACCGACAGACAGACGGACAGACAGACAGACGGACAGACGGACATGCTCATATCGACTCAGGAGGTGATCCTGATCAAGAATATATATACTTTATAGGGTCGGAGATGTCTCCTTCACTGCGTTGCACACTTTTGACCAAAATTATAATACCCTCTGCAAGGGTATAACTATATGCCCATCATGGCCCACATCTAAAAACTTACAAATTTTACAAAAAAAACGATGCCCTTCATTGCCCATCCCATAAAACTTGAAAATTTTACAAAAAAATCTATGCCCATCGTGGCCCACATCTAAAAACTTACAAATTTGACAAAAAAAACTATGCCCATCACTGCCCATATCTTAAAACTTAAAAACTTAACAAAAAAAATCATGACCATTATTGCCCATCCCTTGAAACTTAAAAATTTTACAAAAAAAATCATGCCCACCATTGCCCATCTCTTAGAACTTGAAAATTTTACAAAAAAAATCATGCCCACCATTGCTCATCTATTAAAACTTGAAAATTTTACAAAAAAATTCATGCCCACCATTGCCCATCTCTTAGAACTTAAAAATTTTACAAAAAAATCTATGCTCAGCATGGCCCACATCTTAAAACCTAAAAATCTAACAAAAAAATCTATGCTCAGCATTGCCCACATCTTAAAACCTAGAAATTTTACAAAAAAATCTTTGCTCAGAACGGGCAACAGCTTTAAACTTAAAAATTGTACAAATAAATCAACGTACATCGCTTAAAACTTAAAAACTTAAATAATTTGTAGGTTCTTGCAATTTGAACATTGGAGCATAATATTAAGAACGTTTATGTTAAGAAAAATACATCATCTAATTTGTATTGCTTAAAAAGTCTAACACGTCTTTCTTGGAAAATTTTCAACTTATACCTGTCATGGGGAAATCCAGAAAATGTACAAACACAGGTCATAAAAGAAACAGTTACAGTAGTTTGGGAAAACACTTTAAACAAAAAAGGTTAAAAATCATGCAAAATACTTATGTACATATGTATGTAATACCTTTGGTACATTGAACCAGTACACCATAAAGTTTCAATTGCATAATTATGCGGTTTGGAAAAATGGGATCGTTTTGGGAAATGCATATTACCGCAATTTTTTTTGGGTTTTCCTAACTGGAAATGGTTCAAAACCCAAAGATGTAACCAATCAAGATGTCCCAGATGAGGATATGTCCCAGATTTTCCTTGTTATGCCCTTATAAACTAATAAAAAAAAGCGTCATAAAATATATTTTAGCAGGTCATAAGCCAGCCTATATATACGAGTGTGATCATTGTTATATAAAATTTTTTTATAAATAATTGTTAATTGTTAAATAATTGTTGTAACATTTTTTATTGGCTTTTATTAAAATTAATCATCTGACTCCGTGTAAAAAATAATGTGAATCTTCATACTCGTATTTGTTGCCGTACATTTTTTCGCTTGCTTCGTAAAATCATAGTTTATAAGGGCGTAACAAGGAAAATCTGGGACATATCCTCATCTGGGACATCTTGATTGGTTACATCTTTGGGTTTTGAACCATTTCCAGTTAGGAAAACCCAAAAAAAATTGCGGTAATATGCATTTCCCAAAACGATCCCATTTTTCCAAACCGCATAATTATGCAATTGAAACTTTATGGTGTACTGGTTCAATGTACCAAAGGTATTACATACATATGTACATAAGTATTTTGCATGATTTTTAACCTTTTTTGTTTTAAGTGTTTTCCCAAACTACTGTAACTGTTTCTTTTATGACCTGTGTTTGTACATTTTCTGGATTTCCCCATGACAGGTATAAGTTGAAAATTTTCCAAGAAAGACGTGTTAGACTTTTTAAGCAATACAAATTAGATGATGTATTTTTCTTAACATAAACGTTCTTAATATTATGCTCCAATGTTCAAATTGCAAGAACCTACAAATTATTTAAGTTTTTAAGTTTTAAGCGATGTACGTTGATTTATTTGTACAATTTTTAAGTTTAAAGCTGTTGCCCGTTCTGAGCAAAGATTTTTTTGTAAAATTTCTAGGTTTTAAGATGTGGGCAATGCTGAGCATAGATTTTTTTGTTAGATTTTTAGGTTTTAAGATGTGGGCCATGCTGAGCATAGATTTTTTTGTAAAATTTTTAAGTTCTAAGAGATGGGCAATGGTGGGCATGAATTTTTTTGTAAAATTTTCAAGTTTTAATAGATGAGCAATGGTGGGCATGATTTTTTTTGTAAAATTTTCAAGTTCTAAGAGATGGGCAATGGTGGGCATGATTTTTTTTTGTAAAATTTTTAAGTTTCAAGGGATGGGCAATAATGGTCATGATTTTTTTTGTTAAATTTTCAAGTTCTAATAGATGAGCAATGGTGGGCATGATTTTTTTTGTAAAATTTTCAAGTTCTAAGAGATGGGCAATGGTGGGCATGATTTTTTTTGTAAAATTTTTAAGTTTCAAGGGATGGGCAATGATGGTCATGATTTTTTTTGTTAAATTTTTAAGTTTTAAGATATGGGCAGTGATGGGCATAGGTTTTTTGTCAAATTTGTAAGTTTTTAGATGTGGGCCACGATGGGCATAGATTTTTTTGTAAAATTTTCAAGTTTTAAGGGATGGGCAATGAAGGGCATCGTTTTTTTTGTAAAATTTGTAAGTTTTTAGATGTGGGCCATGATGGGCATATAGTTTTTTGTTAAATTTTTAAGTTTTAAGATATGGGCAGTGATGGGCATAGTTTTTTTTGTAAAATTTGTAAGTTTTTAGATGTGGGCCATGATGGGCATATAGTTTTTTGTTAATTTTTTAAGTTTTAAGGGATGGGCAATGATGGAAATCAAATTTTTTTTTTAAATTTATATGTTTTAGGCTATGGGCTATGATGGTCATCTTTTGGTTTTTTAATTTTCTTATTTTTAAGACTTTGAGAATCAAGTATCTCGAAAAGTAAATGTTATTTTAAAATTTTAAAAGATGGTCATTGTTTATCACACTAATGGAAAACGAATTCAGTAGTTTTTTTTTGAAATTTTTTTTTAACCTGGCCAAAAAACGACCAAAACTAAAAACTTAAATATTTTAAAAACTAAAAGTTTTTTCAAAATTCTAAAAGATGACCATTTGTGGTCAATTGCGTTTATTTCGATATTAAAAAAAAAAAATTCAAAAAGTCGATTTTGAAATTTTTGCAAAAATTTTTAACTATGTTCAATTTTAAAAAATTTCAAAACGGTAGGTGGTCATTTGAAAATATTGATGGTCATTGTTTATCACACTATTGGAAAACGATTTCAGTAGTTTTTTTTTTGAAATTTTGTTTTACCTGTGAAAAAAATGAGCTAAACTAAACACTTAAATATTTCAAAAACTACAAGTTTTTTCAAAATTCTAAAAGATGACCATTGGTGGTCATTTTGGTTTATTTCAATTTAAAAAAGTTAAAATTCAAAAAGTCAAATTTTAAAATTTTCGAAAATTTTTCGAAAATTTTCATTTTTGAATATTTTCCAAACGGGAGGTGGTCATTTCTAAATATTGATGGTCATTTGTGGTCATTTGATGGGCAATCGATTGCACCCTTTTTTTCCAAAAAATATCATTTCACCCGACCCAACTTCTCGTAGCTACTTTCGATTACCACGTGCCCAGGGTATGTCAACTCTTTCTTAAAGAAGTGAAACTTTTCTTTTTTTATCCATAGATTCGTCTCATAAAGTCTGCACAGCACCTCTCAGTACCAGATTCTCCAGGCGTTCCTACTTTCACCGTTAACAGCGATGTGTCATGGTGTGCGAATACGAAGAGTGCCATTTCCGGGCCGATGACTTAGTTCAGTACCCTCTGAAATTTTGCCGGTGCCGTGTGGTAGCCAAAAGTGTGTATGTGTGTCTATTGTTGTGGTGTCCACTGTCGTTTTTGTTTATTCTTCGCGTAGTACCCATGTGAGCCTTGATTCTAATTCTGCCAGTAATGGCCGTCTACGGTAGCTTTCAATGCCTGGAATTCCTTGGCAAGCCTCATGTACTCTCCCACCGTTCTGCATTTCCAACGTTTTGCCTAAAATTTGAACTCAAGCCTACTGTTCCGGGTTTCAGAAGCTTCTGTTTCTCTATTACATTATTGAACCGCATTATTTTCCTGAGATCCAGGGTGTAATCTTTGCTTGTTCCCCGGTCTGTTGCAGGCAATGTGAGATTCCCGAGGCCTAGGCCCTGGTGAACTGCGTTGGGGGCCTCAGTGCACAGTGGTTGGGTTTGAATGGAGCCGCGGCCAAAAATATTTCGAGTGGTGATATCGCAATGAAATTGTGTCCAAAAGTCTATAAAAATATTTTAAACACACTGTAAAAAAATCATATCGTATAGCTTCTATACAAACGGATGGCGCGACTTTTCATAAAATTATTTTTTTTCCAATACATAAATAAAATATTTCATCTTTTATTACAAACGTTGGTTGAATTGTAATCCCTAAATAATCCCCATCCGTAATACCCGCAAAAAATTCTACCTAACTTGGTATTAAGTTGAAGAAAGTCTTACTATTAACAAAGCTACGAATAAGAAAACATTAATGTTTACTCATATTTTTATCAAGAAAGAGCTATAAGAATTCATCAACATTAAATTCTGTAAGCATTGGTTGAGATGAATTGCATAAGCGTAATATAGTAGCAATACGAGGGTTGATAAATATATATTTCTGGCCTAGGCCATACCAAGTGTTGCCTGTCGCCATCTGACGTTTTCATTGGGAAGTTTGACATGTTTTAGCACAAACGTGCTCAGAAAGTTTTGACGTTCGGCCATAATTTGTTTTGTTTACAGTGACTTGAAAAAATCAATTTGGCAGAAAATAGAATTAACTCGTGAACATTTTTGCGCACTCATTTTTCACGGCTTTCGCCGTGAATTAACTCAAGAGTGCAACGATGAACTTAAATCTTTGTATGGCGATGGAGCACCATCTTATAGCACTGTGAAAAACTGGTATAATGAATTCAATCGTGGCCGACGCTCACTCGAAGACGAAGGTCGTGAAGGTCGTCCAAAAACCGTCGTTGTTCCAGAGAACATTGACGCCGTGCATGAACTGAAAATGCAAGATCGTCATGTGACATACCGTGAGATAGAGGCATCCTTGGGCATTTCTTCCACCAGTATACATTCGACATTGCATGAATGGCCGTACATAAAATTTGTTCTCGTTGGATTCCGCACAATTTGACAATCGCTCAAAAAAAGAATCGTGTGGATTAGTGCAAAAATTTAATAAAACACTATCGCGGTGTTTCAAAAGACGTTTATAAAATCATCACAGGTGACGAATCATGGATCTATGCTTATGAGCCCGAAACAAAACAGCAATCGACCGTGTGGGTCTTCGAAGACGAGCCAAATCCAACGAAAGTTGTTCGTGGAAGAAGCACTTCGAAGCAAATGGTGGCCTGTTTCTTCGGTCTTCGGAGAAATTCGAAAAACGGGCAAGAGAAGACGGATAATTCTGCACCATGATCAGCTCAAATCAGCGCCTTTTTGACCGTCCAAAATGTCGAATTGATGGGTCATCCGCCATACAGCCCTGACTTGGCACAAAATGACTTCCTTTTATTCCCGCACATCAAGAGAATAATGCGTGGTCAACGATTTTCGACGCCAGAAAATGCTGTTGAAGCGTTCCAAAACCATGTTTTGGAGGTGTCTCAATCGGATTGGACAAAGTGCTTCGACAATTGGTTTGAGGGCATGCAATAGTGTATAAGTCTTGCTGGAGAATACTTTAAAAAACAATAAAACCATTTTTAATCATAAATATTCGCATTTTCATTATTAGTCCAGTAAAATATATATGGCAACCCTCGTAGACTCGTTGGTTTTTGACAGCTGAGCAATTTTATGTCGTTGTGTCGGTCAGAAGCTTCTTTAAAATCTGCTTTGGGTCTTCCACGGTCAGGATTTTTTTATGTTGATTGGGCGCATCTTTCATTCAACCAATCAGATTGATATTGGAGAATTGACGATTTTATCGTTACAATCACTTTACAAACGTATCCAATTCGCTTTGGCACTTCACTCTTGTCAAAAAATATAGCCGTTTTTAACAATATGCGCCTTAATAATATTTACCTTCAATCAATATTTTTTCGCCTTTCAATGGCGGTACCCTCTTCGCTGCACAATTCATTAAAAACATATAAACGTAAAAAATCACACTTATAAAAGAACCTATTAAAAATTAAAACAAGGAATTAAAAAAAAAGAAATAAAAACTATTAATTAATGAAAAACTATTAATAAACACAAACTCAAAAGACGAAGGACAAAGCAACAGCATCAACAACAAGCACACGAGCCAAAACAAATTTTTGTAGTGCAAAACTGATCCTGAAAAAGTTGAGACGGTTTTAGAATTTTTACGATTTTAAGCACATCTGCAAATTTCTGCAAACCACAACGTATACAACGTAATTGTGGATTTTTGTGGGGTCACTTAAAACTTTAGCTAAACATAAATAAATGTCAAATAAATGTTCAAATTAATATAACAAGAACAGTTTAACAGTATGTTTTTTATAATACCTCAAATTAAAAACAAGAAAGGAAAGCTAACTTCGGGCGGAGCCGAAGTTGAAATACCCTTGCAGTTCAGTCGCAGTCCGCTAGGTGGCGCCACGCATCTTATATTATTAGATATATAGCGAATCGTATATAGCCTTATGAAAATTGGTAGATCAGATTGTTTTTCCCAAAATAAAATCTGTACCAAATCCCATCTTTCTAACTTAAAAAACACCAGAGTTATGCCAATTTCGATCGTTCTATGACAGCTATAGGATATAGTCGGCCGATCCTTATGAAATTTTGTACATAAGATATTTAGGTCAAACATAACATGTGTGGAAAGTCCCTAACTTAAAAAACATCAAAGTTATGGCATTTCCGATCAATCAGTTATATGGCAGCTATAGGATATAGTCGACCGATCCCGGCCGTTCCGACTTATATACTGCCTGCAAAGGAAAGAAGGATGTGTGCAAAGTTTCAACTTGATAGCTCTAAAACTGAGAGACTAGTTTGCGTAGAAACAGACAGACGGACAGACGGACATGCTCGACTCAGGAGGTGATCCTGATCAAGAATATATATACTTTATAGGGTCGGAGATGTCTCCTTCACTGCGTTGCACACTTTTGACCAAAATTATAAAACCCTCTGCAAGGGTATAATAAAAACCAACTTCAAAATTCATTAAAAATATTTTAAGTTTGGATACGTAATAAATAAACTGACCACTTCAAAGTTCGGTTTTGTTAAGAAATATTCGCGAACTGCGCAAGCTGCGCTGTGCGAAAGAGAATCGTTTGTAGAATCATGTCATTGGACGATCATTGGTTACCCTTCGTCCGATTGAGTAAATCGCGCAGTCGGGCCCTACCTTTTCGTCCTACCGAGTCGTAATTGTCGATTCGTAAGTTAACCCGAGCTCAATACAACAGAGACCGATTATATGAATCGCAACTGGGATTGGTAATCACGACAAGACCGAGCGCCGATTCAAAAATCCTACACGGGTTCCCGGTGATCCTTGCCCAGGCCAATAATTCGATCCGGATCCTCAGGAACGGACGAATGATTACTACTGACCATAACTTAAGATCGACTCATAATGCTTACTATTCAATGGTCGAAAAAATTAAATTAAAAATTAAATAATGGATACAGGAGTAAAAATAAATTCGAAACCGTGATAGTAAACAATGGGTAATAAAACCTATGTTTATTTTAGACTTTTGTTCAAAAAGCCCAAAGGTTATGGGATTTGGTGGGCCTGTGTAATTTGTGGTACTAAAATTGGTACTAGCTATTAAAATGTTTCTAGAAATAATTAAATTAATATAAAATCACACAGTTAATGTTTAAAATATATTAATATTTAATTTCAAATTTTCATTTATATTTCTTTTTAACAGGACCAAATAAATCATAAAATTATAAATTGGAAGTTTCTTAATGGACAAGGCAGTAATACCCAACAACGAAAAGGAAAACGAAAAAACCAACGAGCAGTACAAGAGATAGGAAAATATGTACCAAGTGGCTTTAATGCCAAAGTCAATTATGAGATTGAAACTATTTATCGTAGTCAACAGCCTTCTGCAAAGGCAAAGAGCTTAATGAATTTACATAATAATGAAGCTGGCCGACGAGTAAGTATTTGGTTTTACTACATTTTTTTTTTATTTGCGCAACTCCCGCTGAATACACACAGACCAACTGCCGCCAACCAAAAGAGTGACGTTACTATTTCTAGTATATATTATATTTCGGCATATTTTCGAGTGTAAATTGTTAGAAGCTTAGATTAATTGTTAGAATAGTTCAATAACTTATTTATTGATCCCCAGTTACCAACCATTAAAAAATGTTTTAGTGGCTTGGTGTTTAATGGTTTGCTACCTTGTCCGGTGGCCCTTACTGATGGTTTGCTAAATGTATCATTGTGTAACGATGTTTTCAGACGAGACTATTATGCAATTCATTCTATGACGATTGTATATTCATAGGATATGTTACTGATCTGACGCAGGAAGGCTTTTCGTTTTGTCGAGATGAGTGCTTTTCATGTGAGAGCCGAATAACGGAATTTTTACTTCGTTCTTGTTAGGCCAGATTTACTGGTAAAGCAATGTCAATACAGAAGTTAAAACTTGCTAAAACAAAATTATCTGCAAATTCAAATTAGCCAGAAACCTAATTAGCCACCCGAAGTCGACCAAGCGATTTGCATTGTCATAACTTAACTTAAACATACTAATTTTGATGAGTACTGTGAACTGAGACTCAGTATCATAACAGCGGCACTTTATCCAAATATCCTCTGCGTGATTCTCTTCACTTAGGGCCACCCGCCCGATTCCTTTAAGCGAATATTCTTAGCGTGCTGCTTTTATTCTAGGACCACCAGCAAGATGTACAACATTGTTAAGTTCACATATCTGCTTCCCTCAATAACTGTTTCTGTAGCAGAGCATCCAGTGGCACCAACTAAGTAAACACATTAGTTTCGCCTTACAATTCCGGAAAATCATGACATTTTATCCATTGCAAGTAAATTTATTACGTTTTATGTGTCAGTATGTTTGTGTAAACGGTGCAACGATATTAAAGTAACTGCTGCTAATGGTGTGGTACCTGTGATTTGCTTTGCATTTTGGCTCAAATTTAAATATTGACTAAAACCTGAACCATGATCACCATCGGAATAATAATTGATTTTTAAAGGCTCTTTGATAAGTTCCATTGAAGAGGATGGCGGTCTCCGCTTGCTTGCGCTCATTTTAATCTCTCTTTTCGTGTCGGCCGCTCCCGTGATGCGATCGGCAACCTGCATCTGCTGCTAACTGCAGAATCC
Source organism: Drosophila pandora (assembly GCA_021223865.1). Taxonomy (NCBI): domain Eukaryota; kingdom Metazoa; phylum Arthropoda; class Insecta; order Diptera; family Drosophilidae; genus Drosophila; species Drosophila pandora. The sequence goes on from JAJJHT010016864.1 coordinate 2,532,054, forward strand.
TAAGAGATGTACGAGACACTGGCGGAGCTACGTGAGGAGAAACCATCAATGCATCGACTTTGCATCACCAGAGCGTAATATGAATTTCTAGATGGAATGACGATGACTGTCATCATAGGAAAAAATGCTGAAGGACTTCTACGCAGCTGTAGGAACATGCGCAGTTTTGTAAAAATCATAACCTTTATGTTCCCTTCAACCAAAGTCCAGAACAAACATGGAAACATCAAAAACGGACCCACGGAAGAAGCCAGACCTAATTGACTTTGCGATCACTAGAAAAGTTCCACGAAGCATCATTCGAGCCGAACCTTTGGATGACCTATCGTCTGACCATTCACTTGTCCTTCTTCATCTATTTCAACATGCCGAATTACAAAATAATCAAATTTATCTCACATCAAAAAGGATAAACTGGCTTAGGTACAAAAAGTACATAAGCTCTCACATAAACATTAGACCGTCAATTAACTGTAGCAAGGACATTCAAGATGCAGTCAACCACCTGGAAGACATGATGACCTCAGCAGCAAAGCTCTCGACTCCTGCGACCACAGAAAAACCTCCATACTCCGCCACAAATTCCTATATAGAAAATCTAGTCCGAGAAAAGCGGCAGCTCCGCCGTGTATGGCAAGCACACAGATCCCTTTCTTCAAAGGAAAGGCTAAAGACAGCGACACGAAGGCTCACAAAGGTTCTATGGAGCAGAGAAGAACTTGCTCAAAAATCATACACAGAACAGCTTTTCCCAAAAAGTACCAGGTGTCCTCTATGGAAAGTCCATCCAAACTTAAAGCCGCCCATAGAAGCAGATATGCACCTTCGAAAACTAGATAGATCTGGGGCGCGCAGCGATGAAGAAAAAGCAAACGTCTTCGCTAGTCACCTTTGTAAAGTTTTTACTCCAAATCAAGCAGCCTCTCCTTCCATTCTTCCAGAGCTACCAATTCCAGATCCAATTCCAGCTATAGAATTTCAAACAACTGGAATCACTAAGGTCATCAAAAAGCACCTCAATCCAAATAAGTCTCCAGGGTATGACCTTTTCTATTACTATTACGAAAAATTCTATTTAACCCTATTACGAAGCTTGGCCACTTCCCCCAACAATGGAAAAAATCCATTATAATAACGATAACAAAACCAGGGAAAGACAAAGCTTTGGCCTCTTCATATAGACCAATAAGTCTACTTTCATGCTTATCAAAGCTTTTTACAAAACTCCTACCGCCTCATATGACTTCGAATAATATAATCCCTGAACATCAATTTGGCTTCCGAGAAAAGCATGGCACCATAGAGCAGGTGAACCGTATCACATCCGAAATTCGAACCGCCTATGAACAGCGAGAATACTGTTCTGCTATATTTCTGGACATATCCCAGGCATTTGACCGTGTCTGGCTGCAAGGACTTATGTATAAAATAAAACTATTACTCCCACAAAACTGTCATGAGCTGCTCAAAACATACCTGTTTAATCAAGTTTTCACTGTAAAACAAAAAAACTTTACAACAGAGGAGTTCGAAATTAAGGCGTACCCCAAGGAAGCGTCCTCGGCCCCACCCTATATCTTCTATATACAGCAGATATCCCAACAGACCAGCGTCTAACTATGTCAACATTTGCCGATGATACAGCCATACTAAAAAGATCTTAATGCCCGCTGGAGGCACCCAGAAGCCTCTCCTCTCACCTTGCACTAATAGAAAAGTGGATGGCGGACTGGCGTATAAAGATAAACGGAGAAAAATCTTAACATATTAGCTTTATTCTCAACAGACAAAACTGCCCCGCTCCAACTCTAAACAATACCATAGTCCAGTGAATAAGGTCACATATCTCGGCGTCCACCTGGACAGGCGTCTTAGAAGGAAAAAACATATTGAAGCGAAACGGGACCAATTACGGGACGGGACCACTTCGACTGGAATATAAAGTACTACTCTACAATTCAGTCATAAAGTCTATCTGGAAGTATGGCTCCGAATTTTGGGGCAATGCAAGCAGTAACAATATAGCGTTATCCAAAGGGCACAGTCTAAAGTGCTCAGAACCATCACAGGAGCATGTGCAACTATGCTTAGAGATTTTTTGCTGTTGGCCTGTGTTATTGTAAGGCAAATCCGTATTAAAAAATGAATTAGTTGTTTGAAAAAATGTGTTGCAAATTGATCAACGATGTCATGATAAGAGTTCACACATAAGTTTCCAAACGTAAGCAGAGAAAGAATAGTTTTTACAAAGTTATATAACTGCTTCGAATCCTGAGTAAATTGAATCCGACAGCGTCAAATATATTTCCTATTTCGCGTTATGCACGGAAAAGTTTGACCGTGATACTCGGTATCTTAAAATTTTTTTCACCGCATCTAATTATATTTTTTTTAAATTAAAAAAAAGCGTTTTTTTTATAAAACTGTTATTTATATTTAAAAAGCCTCTTTGGAAGCGAAATTAAAGACCATAGAGATTTAGTCTCCTTTTCTTTTTGCAAAAACTTCGGAGCTATAGAAATTCAGCTTTGACAAGGTTCCGGCAGAGATGAAAATATGAGATTCGAATTAGGAACTATGATTGGTATTTATTTTTATACCCTTGCAGAGGGTATTATAATTTTGATCAAAGTGTTTGATCAATAGGATATAGTTGACCGATCCCGGCCGTTCCGACTTATATACTACCTGCAAGGAAAAGAAGGATGTGTGCAAAGTTTCAACTCGATAGCTCTAAAACTGAGAGACTAGTTTGCGTAGAAACCGACAGACAGACGGACAGACAGACAGATGGACATGCTTATATCGACTCAAGAGGTGATCCTGATCAAGAATATATATACTTTATAGGGCTAAAGTAAGCTAAAGCTAACTTCGGGCGGGCCGAAGTTTATATACCCTTGCAGTTGAGTCGCAGTCCGCTAGGTGGCGCCACGCATATTATTATACAACAAGAAAGGAAAGCTAACTTCGGGCGGAGCCGAAGATTATATACCCTTGCAGTTGATTCGCAGTCCGCTAGGTGGCGCCACGCATCTTGTATTATTAGATATGTAGCGGATCGCATATAGTCGGGCGATCCTTTTGAAATTTGGCATATTCAATTATTTTGCCCAAAGCAAAGTTATGGCCATTCCGATCAATCAGTTATATGGCAGCTATAGGACATAATCGACCGATCCCGACCGTTCCGACTTTATTACTGCCTGCAAGGAAAATAAGGATGTGTGCAAAGATTCAACTCGATAGCTCTAAAACTGAGAGACTAGTTTGCGTAAAAACAGACACACAGACGGACAGACGGACATGCTTATATCGACTCAGGAGCTGATCCTGATCAAGAATATATGTCTCCTCAAGAGGTGTCTCCTTCATTGCGTTGCACTCTTTTGACAAAAATTATAATAATCCTGCAAGTGTATAAAAACAATGTGGTTTGTGATTTGTGCAGGTTTTTACAGCTTACTATTAATCGAACATACAAATATCTGTATTTACTTTCACCAGTTATATATATAGCACAGTGGGTCACATATTAAAAATTTATTAAGAAATTGATTTGTTTTTCGAATCGGATTTTCCTTAAAGGAAGCTCTTTCTGACCCAAAGTGCTGTTATCCTCAATGAGTTTCTTCAAGGTTTGCTGTCCTCTTTGAAAGCGGAGGCGTTTCTGGAAGCAATGCTCACATGGAACTGTTTTTTTTTTTCGCGCGGTTCCCACTGCATACGTACAGCCCACCTCCCGCCCAACCGACCGAGGGGCGCCTGCCGCATAACGTACGGCTCGAATCGCGGGAATAAATTCGAGTTAGTATAATGAGTATAGTATATAAGTTTAAATAGAAGGATTATAAAGAAAACGAGGAAGAATTAGTATGTTCTTGTAGGTAATTTAAAATGGAGGTTTTCAAATTTGACTGGGAGGAAAGAGAAATAATATTATACAGACCATTGTAGTTCGAACATAAAATCCTAATGGGATCATGCTGTGCATATGTCGATCTACAATGGCTTAAGAATAAAGGACTAAAGTTTCTGGTCCTTCTATTCGGAACGTTAAACTGTAAGCGTGTTAGAAAGTGCTGGCTATCTACATCACCATTAATAAGGTTGTGTAGGAAAACGACACCCAGCATTGTTCTACGGTTTTTTAAGGAGGGTAAGTTTATTAGTAGGAGTCTACTATTATACGAAGGTAGGTGAAGATTTGCGTCCCAGTTAAGTCCCCTAAGAGCAAATCATAAGAAGTTTTTTTGTACGGATTCTATGCGGTCTTGATGAACACCGTATTGGGGACACCAGACACATGAACCGTACTCCAGTATCGGGCGGACCAAGGATATAAATAAGCTTTTAGTAATGTAAGGGTCGTTAAATTCCTTTGCCCATCTTTTAATAAAACCGACAACACCTTTAGCCTTATTAACCATTGAAGAAATATGGTCGGAAAATTTAAGTTTTATGTCTAAGAGGACACCAAGATCATTAACCTGAGTTAATTTTTCTAAGGCAATCCCAGAGAGATTGTACGAAGCCTGGTGAGGACTAGTACGATAAAAAGACATAAGTTTGCATTTTGATCCGTTAAGTACTAAGTCATTAGCTAAACACCATTTTTGAAAATTGTCAAGATCGGACTGGAGTCTGTTTTGGGCAGACGGGAACTTATATTGCAGACAAAGCTTAACATCGTCTGCGTACATTAGTACCAGCGCGTTCGTTATGGATGGGGGCAAGTCGTTTATAAAAAGAGTGAATAGTAATGGGCCAAGATGGCTTCCTTGAGGGACACCAGATGTGGCACGGACTAAGCGGGAGTATTGATTTTTAAATAAGACTCTCTGTGTTCTTCCATTTAAATAGCTGGAGATCCACGTAATGAGGTCGGTTGAGAATCCCAAAAGATTTAGTTTACTCAACAAGAGTGAGTGATTAACTGAATCAAATGCTTTACTAAAGTCTGTGTAAATAACATCAGTTTGAAGTCCCTTTTGGAAGCCATCTAAAACAAAGGATGTCAACTCCAATAAATTAGTGGTGGTTGAGCGACGCTTAATGAAACCATGCTGACATGGAGAAATTATAGGTGTTGCAAATGAGGAGTTATTAATTTTTCGAATAACTTTGGAATCGCTGACAATTTTGAAATGCCTCTGTAGTTGGCAGCATCGGATTTTTTCCCCTTTTTGTGCAGAGGAATTATGAAAGATTCCTTCCATTTAAAGGGGAAAATCGAAGATTCCAAAGATAAGTTAAATAGTTTTTGAAGAGGTTTGCACAGAGCCCTAGCACAGTATTTTAGCACACAGGCTGGTACTCCGTCGGGGCCTGGCGAATAAACTGGTTTTACCTTTTGAAGATCCAATAGTATATTGTTTTCAGAAAGAAATGGAACAAATATACTATTAGTTCGTTGAATGTTGTAAGCGTATAGCTGATCTGAAGTGTTAGGAGGTAAATAAGTTGTTTGGAAAAATTTTGCGAATAAATCCGCAATGGCCTGATCCGAAGTCGCTGATAAATTTTGATACGTAAGTAGGGAAGGAAAAGATACATGTTTACGCTTCGTGTTTACAAAGTTATAAAACTGCTTTGGATCCTGAGTGAACTGAATCCGACAGCGGCGAATATAATTTTTATAACATTCGGCGTTATGCACGGAGAAATTTAGCCGAGCTATTAAGTATCTTGAGAAATCTATGCTGCTACAGGTTCTTTTATATTTATTTAAAAGCCTGTCTTTGTATGTTTTTAATTTTGTTAGGCACCTTGTAAACCAAGGTGGATTATTTGTAGCGGACGGATATTTCCACGGCACGCTTAAGTCAAAAAATGAATTTAATGTCAAATAAAATTTATCTAGGATGATATTTATATCAGTGCATGCCAGAATATCGGACCAGTCAAAAGTATCAATTAATAAATTAAGTTTACGGAAATCAGCCTTACGAAAACAACGAATCTTCTTTGATACGCAGGAAGTCTTCTGATTGACACCAGAATTGGTTTCAATTGAAACTTCAAGCGTTGGGTGGTATGGATCTTCAGGGGTTGAGAGGGGCAACGCTCTGGAAAGTGTGGTACTATCTGGATCAGATACAAAACATAAGTCAAGAATCCGACCTAACGAATTTCTAACATGGTTGATCTGGCCTAGGGACAAGTCAAAGATGCCCGCCGTGAAATCGTGATGGGTGGAAAGTGATAAGAAGTTTAAATTTTCAGTAATTGACCAATTGAGTTCTGGTAAATTAAAGTCGCCAAGAACTATCAGAAGGTCAATATCTGACATAAGATTGGTAACAGCCTGTATAGCCGACAAGTGATGCCAGTATGTGGGCGGCTCGGAAGATGGTGGAATGTAAGAACATGTAATAAACAATGATTGAGCAGACAATATGTGGTAAATAAAGTGGTGTACCTACTTGGAAAAACTTCGGAGCAAAAGATCTCCGGCTTTAACCAAGTTTCAGTAAAGACTATAATATGGGACGCAAAGGAAAGACTATCAGAATAAAGTCTAGGGAGCTTGCTACGTAGGCCCCGACAGTTCTGATAGGTAAGATTGATAGAACGTGTTAGTTTTTTGAAGAGTCGGATCGGACAGTTGTTGGGAGCTTGACTCCAGCAGGCTTCGAGTTTTTTTTCTTTACCTTACTCGGCTGATGCTCTTGTACAAATATGTCCTCTGGCCAGAAGCCAGGCGAACATATTGTCACAAACATCGGCACTGGCACACGTATCTTGAAGGATGACATGCGCCTCGAGTAGGAGTATTTAAATTTCCTAATGTCTTCCACTCTAATAACGGCCTTGGTTTTGGCTTTGATATAAGCCGAGATATCAATCTCCGAGGTATCGGGGGCTAGCCGTGAGACAAATATTTGTCTAACAGGTGGTATTACCTGTAATGGTTTTGGTGCCACGGTCGGTAATACCGCGGCATCAGTCCGTTCCGGGAGTCCGGGCGGCGGGTTACCATTTCTAGTGGAAGCTATGGGGGTTAATTCAAGGGTATTCCTGGGAATCACTTGGAGTGATGCCATGGAGGACAAAGCAGACAAATTTTGCTCTGCTACGGTAAATTCGGGTGCTAACTTTTCATTTACCGTCCCTGCTCTTGGAGTAGCAAGGGAAATGAGCGGCTGCATTATTGCGGGAGGATCTAGCTGTTCCGCGATTACTGGAGCTGCAACTTCCCTAGTAGCAGATTTTTTCCGCTTAGGAGATTCATTCAACAGCTGAAGGCTATTGAATTGAACATCCAGCGCACTGAGTTGATCGTTGATTTTTCGGAAACCAACGATCAAATCCTTAAACCCACTTTTGGTCTGTCGCATGAATGATCTCATTTCATCTTGGACAGCTCGGCACCCACTGCAGCAATAATGGAGGCCAACACGGCGGGATATGGCATCCGAGACAGATGCAGTAAGGCCAGCACATTTGGCATGTGAGACACTTTCGCATAGCCAACAATAGATGCTGGCCTGGGACGCAGATATCGGCTTATTGCACGATTTTAAAGAGCAGACAACATTGTATTCCATTTTAAAAAATTAATTAGCAAATTAGCAAAAATTAATTTATAATTTATAAATATTCTATTATTTTTTGTTTTTTTTTTTTATTTTAAACAAATAAGCCTTCAACCACTGTACCAACTAAGGTTAGTAAAGGAGTAGGTAGAGGAGAGTGTTAGTAAAGAGAGAGCTACGGGAGAGCGCAAGTGTAACGAAATGCGCGCAAAAAGATAAGAGCAGAATTAACTGCAAAAATTAAAAAGGCAGAGAGTAAAAAAAAAAGAAGCAGAGCTATATTTGGATTGCAACTTTTTAGTTTTATTAAATGCTCACCCAAATATGGCACTGCACAAGCGCGTAGCGATACGGGTATAACTCTAATATTAAGACACAATATTGATAATGAAAACAAAGTGTTTAAATTAAGGTTTCAAACCCGCGTTTGGCAAAAATAGAGTTTATCGCAAGCGCAAAAAAAAATCACGACCGTTCGCTAAGGAGTGAAGGAAGAGAGTTTTGAGCTCAGGTGTTGCGGAGCTCAGGTGCGATCTGTGCGTCAACTTCAACGATGCGTTGATAGAAGCACGTTTTATCCTAGATCAGAAGATTATTCGGCGCTCCAGTTGGCTGCGGGCTCGACTCTGATCAATGCTACTTTCCGCTCTGAATTTTGATGGGACTTTTTGCAGGCCTTTCCAGACTTTGCAGCTTCTCACTTTTAGTGGAGTTTATGCTCAGCGGTTTCGACCATGGTGAACACAAAGCCATTTATAAGTCGGCTGGGATAGCTTCAACGGCTGTGGTCCTGTCTTCGTGCGTCGGCATTGGCGACTGTGCGTGCGTTGGAAGTGGCTGTTGAGGACTATGCCTTTGCCTTGGAGCTTCTTAACCATAGGTTCAGTAATCGCTGATACGGCATCTGAGGACCATAGAATGCACAAGCTTTGCGCGATCTTTCAGATAAATTTAATTCGCATATGCAAGCGCTGGCTAGAATGGGCACAACTAAGCAGATTGTCAGCTGCATCATCATCCAAGCTTTAAGAAGGTTGATGCCGCACAATCCAAAGGGACGAAAATGCAGGCTGACTCGGATTCCTTGGATTACCAGTTTCCTCGAGATGCCGGACTTTGAAGAGCATGGATTTACCTGCGACTGCATACGCTTCGAATCCTACGGTAAAACGACGCAGACCCTTTAATCATGGTAGCTCTGCATTTATAATTACTAATTCGTGGACTGCCGCATATATGGCCAGTGATGATTTTGAAGTTTGTCTCCTCTGGATCGTTTAGGCTAAGTTAGGCGACTGGATTTATTCCGAAAGTGCCTTGGATTTGGTCACATATCAGACTTTGGTGGACGCAGGCATCACAGCCTTCTGCATTTTGGGGAAAAAACACCCCTTTACCGAGATTTCCGATTGCACGAACCTGCTTCAGATTCGGAAGATGAAGTCTCAGGCGTCTGTATTCGGTATAGGTGTGGCGGGGTTTTCAGTAAAAGCCTTCTTGCTATCTAAATGCTCAAACTACTATGCGCAATTAACTGCGATCGTAGCCCCTAACAACATTGACCTTCAAACAAATTTCACGTTAGACGTCAATTCTTGGAAAATTACTGCCAAATTAAAATGGATCTAACCTTCACCAGCCCCAGTGAGTTGATTTGCTAATTGAAGCTAAATTATTTTACGTGCTTTTTTACGAGGAAGTGGTCTCATCAGCCTGAACTGCGCGCGCAATACTTGGCCTGAATAAAAAAGTATCTTAACTTATGTTGTTAATCTGTTATGATAAAGTTAAGCAACGTAAAGATAGAAATGAGTATACTTCATTAATATAAAAGTTCAATTGCTTAGGTGGTAAAATAATGGAAATATAGAATAACAAAAAAATTATAAACTTAAAATTTAAAAAATGTTTATTGGGTTACAATATCAAAAAAGTTAATCTGACTTTGCCGTATCCGGACGTGTTTCTTCAATTGGTCTCATCAGATTGTCTTTCATTTTTGTTCTTTCATATCTTTCGCGTCAAGCTAAAATTTAAAAAGATCTTTTTCGGAGTTCATTTGACCTATATAGTTCATTGAACCATATACGTCTTATAAACACGATTATATTTCTTCAATTATAATATAATTATATTTCTGCCGCGCTGAGCTCTACTCTCTGAACGCGTAACACGTTACATCGTTGTTACTCTGTAGCCGTTATTTGTCACGGCGCCCAGCCACATTCGTATACATATCTCATTTGTTACGCCTTCTCTTTGACGCGCCTGATCAGAACGTGCCTCTCTACCAGAGAGTTTCTTAGTAAGCTCTTCTCGCTCTCACTGCAGTGGCCATATCTCCGTCAATAGTGAGTCTAATTTGCACTGTTAAACAAGAAAGGAAAGCTAACTTCGGGCGGAGCCGAAGTTGATAAACCCTTGCAGTTGAGTCGCAGTCCGCTAGGTGGCGGCACGCATCATATATTTTTAGATATATAGCGGATCGTATATAGTCGGCCGATCCTTATGAAATTTGGCATATTGAATTATTTTGCCCAAAGGGGAATCTGTACCAAGTCCCATCTTTCTAACTTAAAAAACACCAAAGTTATGCCAATTCCGATCGTTCTATGACAGCTATAGGATATAGTCGGCCGATCCTAATTAAATTTTGTACATAAAATATTTTGGTCAAATATAACATGTGTGGAAAGTCCCAACCTTCTAACTTAAAAAACACCAAAGTTATGGTATTTCCGATCAATCAGTTATATGGCAGCTATAGGATATGTACTACATGCAAGGAAAAGAAGGATGTGTGCAAAGTTTCAACTCGTTAGCTCTAATACTGAGAGACTAGTTTGCTTGGAAACCGACGGACAGACGGACATGCTCATATCGACTCAGGAGGTGATCCAGATCAAGAATATATATACACTATAGGGTCGGAGATGTCTCCTGCGTTGCACACTTTTGACCACAATTATAATACCCTCTGTAAGGGTATAAAAATGGGAGCTTGGAGGACCCATTACTGGTGAATCTTACCTGTCCTGATGGCTTTGCAATAACTGCTCACATATTAATTTCACTTATTAGTTTTTAAGTGAATCTCCAAGGAGTAAATTCTCATGCGATATTTCTGATACATTTTTAACGCCAAATACATTATCATCGCATACTGATGTTCTTGTGGATGTGATCTGTTCACCAAGTCAACCAATGGAATCGTCAAGCAGTCTTGGTCCACCTCTCCAGAAATGGCGCCAGAAATAAGAATATGGCTTACCTCGTAAAGGTAACGATCCTTCTTATGCCGGATGCCACTGTGGATGATGTCTGGAGTCCATGTTAAACCATCTTAAGGTAGTTCATACCTTAAGATCCGACAGCCTGGCCTGAGCACAGTATTATTCATGGATTTTTATCCAAAGACCCTCTAAATCCCAACCATTCCGATTCAGCTCCAAAAAACTGACCAATAATGTTTTTTCTTGGTGCTACCAAAACAATCGAAGTATTCTGGGTAAATTTTACCAATTTTTCACTAAAAGCAGTTCTTTTGATTTTGAATCTGTTTTTGAACTGCTTTGGTTTAATAAACACCTTTCTCGTCTCAAGAAGAGAAAATCAAGAGCTTACCAAATGTTTCTTCAGTTAGGAATAAATGCTCAAGACTTAACACTCTCCCGGTCGTTGAACATGTGCCAACCGTTGTCCAGCTCTATAGTAAACTGTTTTGGTATAGGTTCCGGAGTTGTTCCTCTTGTAGCTTTAGTTTTTGGAGTCCAAATAAACCGCTTATAATTATCAGTATCAGGATGATGACTAAAATGGCCAATGCTGCGTACGACATGGTTGTTTTGTGGTCCAGTTGGTTCGGTGAATTTTTGTTCTTTTAGTTCGACATTAGTGCTAGAATGACGGGTATTGGTGAAAGGCTTCCCTTTTTGCGTTGTACAAGGGTCTCAATTAGATTGCTTGGACTTCTTCTGGAAACAGTTGAGCTACCCAAGTCACTGGTCTCATGAATATTCCAGATGGCGTTTTGATGTCCATTACCCGAACGAGATTGTCCGGTCCCTTAGGTTAATTCATTACGGGTACATTATCTTCTTTTATAAGGATTAGCAATACATCTTAATATTTGTAGAGGCATACTTCCATTTGTGCCGATTCTGGAGCTCTTGCAGGTTATACCACGACCATTGTTTCCAAAAGGCTTCAGTCGTGATGCCAGCTCCCATCGTTTTATTAAGGTATGATACCGCATGGTATGATGGTATCATGAAGAGCAGTTAATGGTTGTTCAATCCGGAAGTGTCCTGGCGTTAAAGATGATTTGTCTTTGGGGTCAGACGACATCGAAGTGATAGATAGGGCGTGAATTTAGGATCGCCTCAACTTCAACGACCACAGAGTTGAGTTCTTCAAATGTCAAAGAAAACGTGACTTTAATAGATATAAGCAGCTGTTTTGCAGATTTTACAGCAGCTTTTCAAAGACCACCCAATGGTGGTGCTCGTGTGGGAATGCATTTAAAGTCTATTTTCCTTTTGTTGCAGTATTTTCCTTTGCATCCCAACTATACTGCCCTTGGCATCGGCTGAGAAAATGGATGTTTCATGTTTATTGTTGGTTCCAATAAAATTTGTTTGTCGCAATGGATAATCTGGCACTTTCCTCGACGTTCAAGAAACCGGCGGAGAGCGACCGAAAATGAATCTGTTGTAAGATCGTCAAATATTTGTCTTGTAACTTGCCATCTATTTAAGGAATCCAGTTCAGAAGTTCTAAGGGCAGTTCATCGTCCCAACCCATTTTCAATTCCCAGAGGTTTTTCTCACAATGTACCTCTGACGGAGACCGATGTTTCTTTGATTGTCAAAATTGCCTAGATTCCAAAAACTATTGAAATTTCAATGCGTCATTTTCTTCACTGCCAGTTTATTTACTGTCACTGAGCTTTTCAAAAGTGGCACGATGCTTGTCTTCCCGACGTACTGGATGCGAAACCCAGATTTTTAGACTCTTTGTTTAAAATGATGCCGTTTCCTTTCCTGAGCTCAAGAATCTGATTCTTTGCTCTAGGCATTCCAGAATCGTTTGTAGGGCTATATCTCTAATAATACATTGATCATTACATACTCCATTAAATAAAGCAATGGTTTCTGCAGAGCGATCGAGGGCCTGTTGTTGCTATCCGCAGTTTATTTAATTGCGAAGTTATTATTATTTTTGATTAACTAAGGGCAAGCACTATGAAAGAAAGTGTTACCCTCGCTAATTTTTTCCTATCGTGTTTGTAATATCCACATTGTTTGTTTCGCTAATTTGCTGGATCAAAACATTCAATGAAATATTGATAGCATCCTGGATTTTGTTTAGGACTATTGTGAGTCTATTTTAAACAGAAAATCAATAATATGCTAGGCGAATGAATTCACCCCAAAAGGAAGAGAAAGAAACTTTCGAGCATCTTCTAAGTCATTGTCCAGCCTTGCAGTCTCTCAGACTTCAACACATGGACGACTGGTTCCTCAACAACATATCAATGATGTCAGAAATATATCCTAATAGAATAGAAACATTTACCAAAGCCTCCAGCTTACAATATAGGGGGACCTACCTTACTTGATTCCTATGACCTTTCTTCAATATTGGAGTTCCAATTTAGTTTCCTCGGGGTTTGTATTTCCTGCTGATCAGAACAAACTCTGGTTTCTGCGCATTTACTTCCAGGCCATTACTGTTTGTCCTTCGGCTAGGGTTTGCAATTTTGCGCTCATAAGATCAAAGAGCATCTGTGGGTATTTGCCTGTGAACAGGACCGCGTATGCCACTATCCTGCAGCCTCCCTCTTCCATCTTGCAGTCGAGTTGATAGCTATGTTCAATAGGAGAGGGGAGAGGACTCCGCCTTGCGGTGTGCCTCTTCCTCTACTGAATTTGACGTCACTGTTCTGCAGGTTATCAGCTGATCAATGAGTCTCACCAAGAGTCTCACCAAAAGAATAAAAATTCTTTATTTAAATTAAATTAAATAATTGAATAGCTTACCTTAAACGGATGGAAAATACTTTTATTATTTAATTACCTAACTGTAAAATCGGAATTGTTTTTGGTTATCTTATTTATTATTTATTATATATTTTAGGCTGTAATTAAGAAAACTCGTATAACCTGTAAATGTCATGGAGTTTCGGGATCGTGCAGTTTAATTACCTGCTGGCAACAATTGTCTTCTATAAGAGAGATCGGTAAGTATATTTTCATTTAGTATTAAGAAAGGAAGGCTAACTTCGGGAGGAACCGAAGTTGATATACCCTTAAAGTAAGGTTGTGTTCAATGCGAGCAGCTTTATAAATTATGGCTTAAAACCAAATTTAATATCTACCAAATTTAATAAAAAGTGGTGAAACGCGAACTTATGTACTGGAAAATGAAGCAATTCTGTCTGCTGTTTAATTGGATACTAGGCAACGCAGCCTGGTAATTGTTATACTCTTGCAGAGGATATTATAATTTCGGTCAAAAGTGTGCAACGCAGTGAAGGAGACATCTCCCACCCTATAAAGTATATATAATATATTCTTGATCAGGATCACCTCCTGAGTCGATATGAGCATGTCCGTCTGTCCGTCTGTCTGTTTTTACGCAAACTAGTCTCTCAGTTTTAGAGCTATCGAGTTGAATCTTTGCACACATCCTTATTTTCCTTGCAGGCAGTAATAAAGTCGGAACGGTCGGGATCGGTCGACTATATCCTATAGCTGCCATATAACTGATTGATCGTAAAGGCCATAACTTGGTCGTTTTTCAAGTTAGAAGGATGGGAGTTTCAATGGGTTCCTCTTTGGGCAAAATAATTGAATATGCCAAATTTCATAAGGATCGCCCGACTATATGCGATCCGCTACATATCTAATAATACAAGATGCGTGGCGCCACCCAGCGGACTGCGACTGAACTGCAAGGGTATATCAACTTCGGCTCCGCCCGAAGTTAGCTTTCCTTTCTTGTTGTATAATAATATTAGCTGCTACCTAACTGCAAGTAAATAAATAATAAGATAAATAATAATATAAGCTGCTTAAAGGGTTTATCAACTTCATCCCGCCCGAAGTTAGCTTTCGTTTTTTTTTCCGTGAAATTACTCGCCACATTTCGCAGTTTTCCCAATTTTCATGCTAAAGCCAAACAAAACTCCTATTTTTCTCCTAAAAATTTGGTTGAGGTCAGTGTGTTTTGTTAAAAGCTCAATAATTATTAAGGTTTTAATCTCTATTCGGCGTTCCTGATAATATTGAAGGTTTATTCCCAATACGGCTCTGATGTCGATAAAATTTTGATTTCTAGGTTTTTTTTTATTATTTTAATATCTTCAATAAGTTTTGCCTTATATTATCATATTTCTCCGTTTCCATAAAATTGCGCCATGTTATTGGATATATTTCGAGACCATAACAAATGTTCTCGGTTATATTTTAAATTCTTAAAAAACGGCATTTTATCCTCAGCTCTACACATTCATCTTTTAGTTCTGATTTCTATTATCCGATTCATTATTCTTTTAGTTCTATTAGCCTTATCCCTTAACCTTGTTTTACATATTTCTCCAAATGAACTTCATTTAAATGCCTTTTAAAGTTGTGACGATCACGCAATTTACACTATAAAACATGGCTCTTAGGTTCAAAGCAAACAATTTGGGCACATTAACAATTTGGGCACATTAACAATTTGGGCACAATTAAATCGCACAAACGAGACCCATAGTTATAATAAGTTAAAAACAAGAAAGGAAAGCTAACTTCGGGCGGAGCCGAAGTTGATATACCCTTGCAGTTCAGTCGCAGTCTGCTAGGTGGCGCCACGCATCTTATATTATTAAATATATAGCAGATCGTATATAGTCGGCCGATCCTTATGAAATTTGGCATATTGAATTATTTTGCCCAAAGAGTAATCTGTACAAAGTCCCATCTTTCTAACTTAAAAAACACCAAAGTTATGCCAATTTCGATCGTTCTATGACAGCTATAGGATATAGTCGGCCGATCCTTATGAAATTTTGTACATAAGATATTTTGGTCAAATATAACATGTGTGGAAAGTGCCAACCCTCTAAGTTAAAATACACCAAAGTTATGGCATTTCCGATCAATCAGTTATATGGCAGCTATAAGATATAGTCGACCGATCCCGGCCGTTCCGACTTATATACTACCTGCAAAGGAAAGAAGGGTGTGTGCAAAGTTTCAACTCGATAGCTCCAAAACTGAGAGACTAGTTTGCGTAGAAACCGACAGACAGACAGACAGACAGACAGACAGACGGACAGACGGACAGACGGACATGCTCATATCAACTCAGGAGGTGATCCTGATCAAGAATATATATACTTTATAGGGTCGGAGATGTCTCCTTCACTGCGTTGCACACTTTTGACCAAAAGGATAATACCCTCTGCAAGGGTATAAAAAGGAAAGCTAACTTCGGGCGAAACCGAAGTTGATAAACCCTTTAAGCAGCTTATATTATTATTTATCTCAGATCTTATATATTTGTACGATTTGTTGTTGGAATGCAGAAAACTTTTTACTGCAAGAAATCACTGAAACCAATAACATGTAGCCAGTTTATATATATAAGCTAAAATCAATTTCGGATGGGAACTCTATTCTAAAACAGTTTTCCAAAATTAAAATTTTATTTTTTTCCATTGAAAATAATAATACGATTCGAAATGAAAAAAGAAAGGAAAGCTAACTTCGGGCGGAGCCTATCAACTTCGGCTACCCTTGCAGTCAGGTAGCAGCTTTTATTATTATATATATATAATATATCGAATATAATTGGCAATTTTCATCAAATCAATTTTTAAATAAAAATGTTGGAAACAGCTCCAAGCATTTTTAAAAAAAACAAGGTAGTGCCATTTACAATCTTTCAGTTATATGGCAGCTATAAGATATAGTGAGACGATGCGTATGACATTTGGCAGATCTGATTAGATTGCCTAAAATGGAATCTGAACTAAAAGGCACCGTTCAGTTATATGACTGCTATAGGATCTAGTCGGCCGATCCTTAATTTGTAGATCAGATATTTTGGTTTAACTTGTTTTTTTAGTTTGTGTGAAAAGTCCCAACCAACTTAAAAAGTACAAAAGTTATGGCATGTCCGATCTATCAGTTATATGGCAGCTATAGTCGACCGATCCCGGCCGTTCCGACTTATATACTATATATACCGACTTACATGCCAAAGAAGAATGTTTGAAAAGTTCTCGATAACTTTAGAACTGAAAGACTAGTTTGCTACGCAAACAGACAGACGGACATGCTCATATCGACTCAGGAGGTGATCCTGATCAGGAATATACATATTTTATAGGGTACTTTTAGGAAATTCTTCAATTCTTCTCAAATTCTTCTTCAAAATTATAATACCCTCTGCAAGTGTATAAATATTCTTATTCGGCAGCAAAGCAAAAAAGGAAAGCTAACTTCGCCAGGAGCCGAAGTTTATATACACTTGCAATCAGGAAGAAGCTTATATAACACAGACCATGACTTTTTGAAAATATGAGATTAAAAACTCCAATTTAATTGACGAAAATATTGTTTTACCACCTATAACAAATGCAATAAAATTATTTCGAGTTTTTCCTTAAATCCAAAACTAAAATATGTTATGATCCATTGATTTCAATAAGAAAATAAAAATCTTCCATAGGAAAATGTTTGGAGAAAAATCATAGAAGATTAAAAATTAATGTAGAAAATCTGAGATTTCAACTTTGGATGAATATTCCAAAGATATGGTAACTGCCAGATACCATTTTTTAATTTTCGTCGGTACATATACATTTCAAAAATGATATGTACTAGAAACCATAATGGTCATCGCCACTTCACGGCCTACATAATTCAATATATGGTAAAATTTAATCAATTTCTTCTCATAGGAAACTGTGGGTGATAGAACCTATGTTTGTTCAGGACTTTGGTTCAGCGGAGCCTAAAGGTTATGAGCAGGTAAAATTATGCGTGGAGGAAAAAAAATGTTGGAAATTGTCGGCCTGTGTAATTATATAAAAACGTAAAACAAAACAAAAACTTCGTAAACTGCAGATTAAGACGAAGAAACAGTGTCGCGTCCCTAGCAGCTAGGTCGAGGCGTTTGGCGGCACGAGTCACCGCCTAGCACAATGCCAGGTGCTCTTGAACCTCGACATGGTAAAGTCTGTTTCTCCTGCCTCAAAGTACATCGAAAAAGATGCCGAAACGGGAATTGTGGAGTTAGCAGCTGTACTAGGAGGCACCACGTGTTGTCACATAGAACATCTCATTGAGACGACAACCACGAGAGTCAGTTCTTTCGCATCATTCCAGTTAAACTGCGCTATGACAGTAGGACAATTGAAATATATGCCTTCCTAGGCGAAGGATCATCCGTGACCATAGTAGTCGCATCTGTATTCCAAAGATTAGTAATTCAAGGCCGGGCTTCGCGATTGAGTTTACAGTGTACCGGATAGACGACTTTGCGACGAAGATAGACGAAGATCGCGATTTTTGATGACATTGCGGAAATGTTTTACAGGATCATCATCCATGAGGATAATAT
Source organism: Drosophila pandora (assembly GCA_021223865.1). NCBI lineage: Eukaryota > Metazoa > Arthropoda > Insecta > Diptera > Drosophilidae > Drosophila > Drosophila pandora. The sequence goes on from JAJJHT010016864.1 coordinate 2,550,209, forward strand.
GCACGCGCAACGATTTTTGTGGTATGAAAATTGTGTACCGTTCAAAGCGCACATTGTCCGAGATAAAAATGCTGAAGCCCACCAGGAATAATTTCCATTGGCCTTAAACGCCATTCAAAGGGCGCATTACATGGACGACTTTATCGATAGCATGAGGAACGAACAGGAGAATATCCAGATCACTAGACAGGTGATAGAGGTCCATTGCAGAAGCGCATTCCAGACCCGAATCTCGCCGTCGAACTCGGAAGAAGTCCTTAAGAGCTTCCAGACTAATGTCAATGTTGGTAGGCAACAGCCCGTGGATTTTTGTTCGATTGAAACGATACATGGTATGTCTTGGGACCCATATGATGATATGTTCAAGTTTATTTGCAGATTCGCAAGGCTGAAGCGCGACATTCTGGCAGAACACGCAGTCCCGACAAAACCAGAAGTCCTACAAGTCTTTCTAACGATCTACGATTCATAAAAATTTTTGGCTTTCGATCCATTTTTATTTCTGGCTATCCATTCATAATTGGGTTAAAAATACTTCTCCAGCGATATGGCGGATAAACATTGAATTGGATCAGGAGCTACACGAGAAGCTGCTATAAAACTGGCGTCAATGAAAATAAGTTTAAGATCAGATAAGGATTTTCGAGGTGCCTATGTGCTTTTTTCCAGCAGCATCGAAACCATGTCAAATTGGGCTCCACTTATTCGTCGATGCCCGAAAACGTGGATGACGGGCCGGAGTTCTTGGAGACCGATTCCAGCAATTGGCCAAAATCGAGGAAGCAGGAGAGCATCATCGATATTTCAGAGATACGAAAGCATGTGATGACGACGCATGCGAGATGAAGACGCGAGATGTGCCTGTTCATCATGCGTATTCAACAGTATGCCTGTTCATCTATCGGCTGCAATCAAAATGTGCCGGACAAGACATGCCAACAGCCGACAATGACTCAGCAAGGCAAAGATGCTATTGTACAAGCAATATCAAGCCATCGCTTTCGCTGAAAATTTAAAAACGTTATCCGGCGCTTCTCAAGGGAAGCGGATTAAACGATTTCAATGCATACATAGACAACGATGGAGTACTACGGACTAGAGGCAGACTGAACTCAGTAGAAATAGATGACAAAGTTACCCTATCTCCTGGATGCCGGGTAACAAATCTAATAATGAGGAGATTCCACGGGAAGTACCACCATCTCGCTCATTAGACTGTAATAAACTACATCTAATCTTCGTTTTACAGCCGGCTCTGAGCTGCATAAATCTATGCGTAGTACATGCCAACGGTGCAAGATTGACAGAGAGATCCCAGACCACCCCAGTTGGCACTGACCTCGAGAGCGAGAATAGAAAGCTTTGAGAGACCTTTTACAGGCATCGATTATTTTGGTCCGATATTGGTGAACGCTGGCAAGCGCAAAGAGAAAAGATGGGTAGGTCTGTCTAGCAGTCTTACGTTGCCCACGGTATATTTTGAGATCGTCTAAACTAATTCATGTATCATTTGCTTAGCCTTTGATACGCCCATCGAAAAAAAAGCCGTATGCGAAGAGCTGAAGAAGATCGCGCACGATAAGATCACCATTAATTTACATTTCGTTACTAGATTTCGTTTTTATTGATAGTTAGTGATCCTGAGCTACCGCTAAGGCAGGGGATCCAACAATGTATTCCCCCTTCCTGCCTACCCGAAGTGATTATATGCCTATCCTACTTGTAACGGCTCGTGATCCCAACCAGCTTTCCCCAATCGCCGGACAGTGGCATAAGAGGTGCGAAACCCATTCTCCTCCTCCCCGTCCCTGTAACTCTTGCAGTAGTCGTTATGGGGCACTAGTAATTGCCTTTACCGCTAGGCTACAGTCTGGCCTGTTGAGGGCAATGAGTCTTGCCGATCTTTTCGTAGTGAAAGTGGTCCAGATCCAGCGCGAGGGTCCGCAGATCTGGATATGCCACAGATCTAGGTCCAAAAATTCCCTACACTTACGACTGCAAGTTGCTAAGAGGATGCCTACTAGTTCTTTCTCTGGAAGGAGAGGGTTGGTAGTCCCTATCCTTGTTAGTTCATCTGCGGCGCAATTTCCCTCGTAATCCCTATGACCGGGTACCCATATTAGGTGAATGTCATGCTGCTCCGGAATTTCGTTAAAGATCCGAGACAGTCATTGACTGTCCTAGAGTTGTCCTAGCTGTCCTGCCTAACTGTCCGAAAAGATGCATGTGGTATCCTGTAAGACACTGCAGTGGTCGGGGAGTCTGAAGGATTCATTGAGACACAGACACTCACAATAGAAACTGTTTCCCACCTGGAGGTTAAGCTTTGATCCATCTGTGTAAATACGAATGGATCCCACTGGTCCCGGGGCTTGCGCATCCCATTCCTCCCTAGAGGGGATGACGACTTTGTAGTTTAAGGTGGGTTGATCGACGTGGACCTGACTATCTCTCTGTCATTAGGTCGCACAGTGGTTGCGGGAATTTCCTTACAAAGGCGATAGCAACATCGTCCGCGTACGCAATGATTTTGCAGCCGCCACCCTTTAATGACCGACGTAAGTTATTAAACGCGACCAGAGTAGTGGGGAGTCTATTCCTTCGAATAGACGATTCTCCAAGAGTCGCCTCGACACTCCTGTTGACCAGGATCTGCCGTATTAGATGAACATCGATCGTCTATTTCAAGTCCCGTCAGTGCGTCGATGATTGAGCATGGCAGGATGTTGTTAAAAACACCTTTCATGTCTAAAAAGGCAATAAGTGCAATTTCCTTTTTATCGAGCGCTTTTTCTGCGATCATGTCTTTGTAGATCGGCCCTTCCTACAAGCAAGCTGTGTGCATGAGATGTCGTTCGGGTTTATGGTAAGGTGGAGATGGGGACTCAGGAGCCTCTCCATTATCTTAATAAGGAAGGACGAGAGACTTATAAGTCTTTAATCCATGGGGGTGCAGTAAGATTCCTATTACTTAGGAAGTATTCGAGTGTGCCTTGGTATGCCTGGTTGTGCATCTACTGGGTTGAACTTTCCATTGCCCATCTGCAGTCTTTTTATAGCGTTTGGGGGGTGTATTTCAGAGGATCTTTCTTAGGCGAGAGGTCTCTGATGTTCCATGGAGGTTGTCCCACGCAACCCTCTTTGACTTTCCCAATTCCTTTGTATACCGCCTAAGTTCAGCTTTGTAGATCTCCAATGCCTTGTCTGTGTTAGGACTATCGGCGAGGTTAAACATTGTGGCTTTTTCGATCTGCTGCTAGTCATTATCTTTTTGGGAAAATACTCGTGGTACGCCTTTGCACTTGCCACAGTAAGGGTTTCTAATTCCTAATAAGGCGCTAAATTCCTCATAAGTCTGGACATTCCCTGTAGGGGAAGGTAGATTCCCTAAGGATCTATCTAATATATTTTTATAAAGCTCCCAGTTTGCCTTCGTAGGATTGCGTACTGCAAGCTTAGTGAAGTTTTTTAAAATTGACCGCTATCTCAACGTAACGATGATCTGAAGGGTTTGTTTGATTATAATCTGAGATAATTATCTGAGTTGGAGGGTCCTAACTGATGACTGCGACCGCCACGGAGTACATAAATAAGGTTGTGTCAAGGACTTTTTCCGATTCTTGACGAAAAAGCAGGCTCTGAGACTCTGTTACCCACTAAGAGCTTAGAGCTAAGGATAAAATTGACCACCCCTTTTATTTGTGTGTGGGGAAGACCCCACTGATGTTAATGAGCGTTAGCGTCGCACCCTATCTTACAGGTCTTCTCCCTCTCGGTCTACTACAAGCTGCCTGAGCAGCTTGCCTGAGTGCGGGGGAGGACCAACCTGGTCGTGGCCCATATATGCCGAGCATATTCTAAGTGGGTAACCTGGGCGCTATATAGATGCGGCTTTGGTAGCTAGAAGATATTGAGGTTATTTTTTTGCGAGAATGCATGCTCGCCTTTTACCTGTTACAACGGCTGTACAAAGCCTGAATCAGGCAAGATTTCTCTCGCTCATTTTATGATCACAGCCTGGTCCGGGTTGGATTCCGCCAATAGGACCGCCCTCATTAGAATAAAGGCCGCTCTCCTCTTATCTTTATATCTTTTCCTAAAGGGTACCGCCGGCTCGTCAGGAGCTTGGTCCTGGGATTTTGCTCCCCACACCGTTCGGCGGTCCTATAGTTGGCCCCATTTTAGAGGTCAATGCCTTGGCAGGGCGATCAGGACCGGCGCAACTCACCTTCGGATGTTGTCCCTCTGTGAGGAACCACTATTAAGGTTGCATCCTATTTTTTTTGTTTAGATTTTTGCTAACCTTCTTGGCGGCAAAGCCGGTAACGGCGGGTTTTCGGCCGATTCGTACAAGGTGAGTTCCAAAGTAAACAGGAATTAAAAAAAAAGAGACAGAACAAATTTTTCGGCATAACGCTTTCCTTTCATCGACAAATGTATTTTTCCGAAAAGGTAGAATATGCACGGTGCCACATCTGGTGAATACGGGGAGTGGTTGATGCTTAAAATGTGATTTCTGGTCAAATAGTCGGTCACAAGCATCGATCGATGAGACGGCGCATTATCGTGCAACAAACGCCAACTTCCATCTTCGCGATATTCGCGCCGAACACGTCGAATACGGCGCACCAAACGTTTTAAAATTCCAATACCCTTGGAATCATAAATACAAATCAGCAGTCTTCACTTTTGACTTATCCCGGCGCGATTTTTTTGGTTTCGGCTCGTCCGGCGCCATCTATTCAGCACTCTGGCGTTTTGTTTCGGGATCACATTGAAAACACCACGTTTCGTCACCAGTCACAATCTTGTAAAGGAAGTTCGAATCTTTTTTTGCCCCTTTAATGATGTCCTTCGAATGTTGAATTCTGAGCAATTTTTGGACGTAAGTCAATTTGTCAGCACCTTTTGTAAATGTTTGGTCAAAATGCGATAAATCGATGTTTTGGAGATGTTCAATTCTATTTCCATGAATTTCAATGATGATTTCGGCTGATTTTTTATGAATTCATGCACAGTTTCGATGTAATTTTCGGTGATCACGGATTTTGGTTGGCCCCCATGTAAAAGATTACCAATTTTTTTTTTTAATATACTTTTATCTTTTATTTGTTGGATCTTCTCTTATTAGGAGTCTTACAACAATTTTAAAAATCTTAATCTAATATATAATTAGTTTATCTTTGTGATCTATACTATGGGGCCTCCGATGTCAACGGGCTGGAAGGTCATTTATTCGTAATCGGGATTGTTGACTAACTTGGTTTAGCGATCTGGCTAGAGGATTTTAGTGCGTGGAGAGTTTCCTTTTGTATTTTTCCTGGAGTTGAGAAATTTCGACTTTGACGAGAGGTATTCCTAGGTCTCTATGGATATCTTCATTGCGAATATACCATGGAGCTTCTGTGATGGTTCTGAGCACTTTAGACTGTGCCCTTTGGATAACGTCTATATTGTTACTGCTTGCATTGCCCCAAAATTCGGAGCCATACTCCCAGATAGACTTTATGACTGAATTGTAGAGTAGTACTTTATATTCCAGTCGAAGTGGTCCCGTCCCGTAATTGGTAACGTTTTGCTTCAATATGTTTTTTCCTTGTAAGACGCCTGTCCAGGTGGACGCCGAGATATGTGACCTCATTCACTGGACTATGGTATTGTTTAGAGTTGGAGCGGGGCAGTTTTGTCTGTTGAGAATAAAGGAAATGTGTTTAGATTTTTCACCGTTTATCTTTATACGTCAGTCCGCCATCCACTTTTCTATTAGTGCAAGCTTCTTGATGCCTCCAGCGGGCATTAAGATCTTTTTAGTATGGCTGTATCATTTTCAAATGTTGACATAGTTAGACGCTGGTCTGTTGGGATATCTGCTGTTTATAGAAGATATAGGGTGGGTGATAGGGTGATATAGGGTTTCGAACTCCTCTGTTGTAAAGTTTTTTTGTTTTACAGTGAAAACTCGATTAAACAGGTATGTTTTGAGCAGCTCATGACAGTTTTGTGGGAGTAATAGTTTTATTTTATACATAAGTCCTTGCAGCCAAAGACACGGTCAAATGCCTGGGATATGTCCAGAAATATAGAAGAACAGTATTCTCGCTGTTCCTAGGCGGTTTGAATTTCGGATGTGATACGGTTCACCTGCTCTATGGTGCCATGCTTTTCTCGGAAGCCAAATTGATGTTCAGGGATTAAATTATTCGAAGTCATATGTGGCGGTAGGAGTTTTGTAAAAAGCTTTGATAAGCATGAAAGTAGACTTATTGGTCTATATGAAGAGGCCAAAGCTTTGTCTTTCCCTGGTTTTGGTATCGTTATTATAATGGATTTTTTCCATTGTTGGGGGAAGTGGCCAAGCTTTGTAGTAGAGTTAAATAGAATTTTTATATAATTGATGGCGCACGCAGGGAGCTCCATAATCATTTTCGGCGCAATAAGGTCATACCCTGGAGACTTATTTGGCTTGAGGTGCTCTTTGATGACCTTAGTGATTTCAGTTGTTTGAAATTCTATAGCTGGAATTGGATCTGGAATTGGTAGCTTTGGAAGAATGGAAGGAGAGGTTGCTTGATTTGGAGTAAAAACTTTACAAAGGTGAATAGCGAAGACGTTTGCTTTTTCTTCATCGCTGCGCGCCCAAGGTCCATCTGGTTTTCGAAGGGGCATATCTGCTTCTATGGGCGGCTTTAAGTTAAGGTGGGCTTTCCATAGAAGACACCTGTTGCTTTTTGGGGGAAGCTGTATGATTTTTGAGCAAGTTCTTCTCTGCTCCGTAGAACCTTTGTAAGTCTTCGTGTCGCTGTTTTTAGCCTTTCCTTTGAAGAAGGGGATCTGTGTGCTTGCCATTCACGGCGGAGCTGCCGCTTTTCTCGGACTAGATTTTCTATATAGGAATTTGTGGCGGAGTATGGAGGTTTTTCTTTTTGACGGTCTTATGTTTATGTGAGAGTTTATGTACTTTTTGCCAGCCTAAGCCAGTTTGTCCTTTTTGATGTGAGATAAATTTTGATTATTTTGTAATTCGGCATGTTGAAATAGATGAAGAAGGACAACTGAATGGTCAGACGATAGGTCATCCAAATATTCGGCTCGAATGATGCTTCGTGGAATTTTTCTAGTGATCGCAAAGTCAATTAGGTCTGGCTTCTTCCGTGGGTCCGCTGGCCAGTATATAGGCCTTCCCGGTGATAGAAAGTCTAGTTTGTTTCCTGGCTGTATCAAAGCGTTTTATAGTTGTCTACCCCTTGGGGTGGTTAGGCGAGAACCCCAGTGTGGGTGCTTGGCATTGTAGTCGCCGCCTGCTATAAAGCAATCGCCTAGTGTATCAAAGAATTCCATAAACTTCATATTTGCATATATTCCATATCTATATTGGAGCTAGATTTAGATGACCTCCCACGGTCTGAATTCGTATTCGTACTGCAAGGAATTTGTAGCAACTCGTTAGAGGGAATGGTGTTTTATGCGCTGCTTTATGAAGATTCCAGTTCCTCCATGAGCCTTCCCATCTGGATGATTTGTTGCATGAAATATATATCCCTTCAGATAGTTGTTTTTGTTCGTTAGATGAGTTTCGGAGAGGAGCATAATATCGATATTATTATCATCAAGTTCATGCCATTAGCATTCCATAGACAGATTCTTAAATAAGCCATCTAATTGGATTTTTGTTTGACTAAAAGCTCCATTAGTCGATTTTGGTTTCGCATGAGCCCTTGCATATTATTTTGCATTGTGACCATTAAACTTATAAATGTGGACAACATTCCTTTGATACCCTTTATTTCGGGGGTTGCAGATTCTTGGCCTACTCTTTCCCTCGTTGCACCCGTAGGCGGAGGTGGATATCCTATATTTTCAGGTTCATGGGGTGCTGAACCTACACCATTTAGTAGTCCTGGCCATCGTAGAGCGCTAGAGAAAGAAACTCCAGGTGTAGTCAAAGATGCCGTGGTGGTTTGGTGGTTAGTAAGATTGGCAAACGGGCGTTGTTGTAAGGGTTTTTTTGTATTCATACGATTTTTTAGCTCTTTATAAACTGGGCATCCCCTGTAATTGGCCGTATGATTTCCACCACAGTGTCCACATTTCTTAGAGTTATGGTCGGTTTAATTTATGGTACAGAAGGCAGTGTTATGGAGGCCGCCACAAGCCACACAGACTGCACGCAAGGTGCAGTACGACTTTGAGTGTCCATATTTGACCACTGTAGAGGTTGGTTGCGCTTATGAGGTTCCTCTACCGTGATTCTTCTATGCAGAAGATACTGTAGTTTGTATATGGGATGAATCATATTTTTAGGAGTTGTTTTCGTTTCAGGTTGCAGCTCAACTTTGAACATAGGCTGGGAGACTTTTTGTCGGTTGATGATATTAATGGCTCCCTTTACTTTAAAACCTGCGCTTGAAAGGGCTTCGATGATTTCATTTATTGGTACCGACGATTCAATACCCTTTAAGACCACTTGATATAATAATATCTTTTCTATTTAGATATATTTTTTCTGGTTGTTGTATAGGTATTTCGTGGCTAAGCGATGATTTTCCTCCGTGTAGACTTGGAGCTTGGTCTCCCGTATATTGCCCTTGTTCAGTGGCATTATATGAAAATTGTTATTTCCAATTAGCTTAGCTAGACAGTTTACCATATCGCTGCAATTGCCACATATCACGTATGTAAATGGGTGGCGGCTTTCGCTTGGCTTTGGGAACTTCCGTATTCTCTTCATTATTATGGCCTTCGCTTAATATAGAAAATCTGTTTTCAGACAGAGAATTAATTTTAAACCAATTCATTTTTTACCAATCTTAAAACAAAATTTAATGTTGGCTCTTTGTTCGAAGCTCATTTTCGCAACGATGACAAAAACATACTGACACTTAAAACGCTATAACTTCACTTCCAATAGATGAAATGTTATGCATTTTTTACTGGAAGTCAATAACGGATAACGAATTCTAACGCATCAGTTGACCTAAAGATGGCGCCACTAGAAGGCTTGTATATTAATTTTTTTTCCACACTGCGAACTATAAGACGTGGGAATCGGAGTGATCACAGCGGGATAGCAAGACTTCGCCCTTTGCTGTGAGTGGTCAGAAGAACCGAATAGCTCTTCAACGACGATTGTTCGATACGGGGCGACCCCTTCGGTATCGGACGCTTAAAAATAAGAGTAAAAGGATTTTTTGGATTAACAGAGCTTCTACGCGTATTCTTTTGTTCGACGCTCATTCAGCTTTTTGGAGTGAAATTTATTCATTTAATTATGCACCAGTTTCAAACACCTTACAATTGTTGCATAGATTATGTTTGTCTATTGTTTTTATACCCTTGCAGAGGGTATTATAATTTTGGTCAAAAGTGTGCAACGCAGTGAAGAAGACATCTCCGACCCTATAAAGTATATATATTCTTGATCAGGATCACCGATATGAGCATGGCCGTCTGTCCGTCTGTCTGGCTGTCTGTTTCTACGCAAACTAGTCTCTCAGTTTTAAAGCCATCGAGTTAAAACTTTGCACACACCCTTCATTCCTTTGCAGGCAGTATACAAGTCGGAACGGCCGGGATCGGTCGACTATATCCTATAGCTGCCATATAACTGATTGATCGGAAATGCCATAACTTCGTTGTTTTTCAAGTTAGAAGGATGGGATTTTCAATGGATGCCTGATCCCCAACCGTTAAGACGAATGAGTAGTGGACTGTAGAGTTATATGTTCTTGTCAGTTTCGCCGTCTAATTGGTACTCAGAAAATTTACATTTGTGGAACTTAACGATAGGTGTGTGTGCATGCATGTTGTGGATTCTAAAGCTAGTAGGTATAGAAAATATAAAGATGACAATATGGGATAACTTATAAACTAGGTATCGATAGTTCCGTTCCTAAACATCCCGGGCCACCCTGAAACACGGTTTCTGAACTGAGTAGTTTTGCAATTTTCGTTATTGGCCGGGTTTCGAGCCGGATGATCCTGACTGCTCGAACCATATTGTCGTTTCCTTGGAAAATGTCGATCACCTTCGCTAGATGCCATGTTGCAGGTGGTGTGTTGGACTCCTTGACCAGTACAACTCTGCCCATCAAAATGTTAGGGGCTGTCGTGGTCCACTTAGGACGCTGCTGATGCGTCGCCTCTGCTGACAACTGCAAATGTTGGATTTGTCCACCCACTCTTAGCAGGTTGTCCTTGTCGATGATTGGTGAGAGCTTGACCAACTGAGATTGGTTCCCTAGAGCCTTGGTTGCGCGTAATAACTGGAACTTCTGTTGAAAACCAGCTTGAGCGTGTTGCAGCCACCGAATCCTTGCTGCCTTGATCTCATCGAATGTTAGAGAATTCGATGTTTGTTTCGAAGATGGGTGCTTCATGCGATGAATGAAGCGCAAAGCGTAAGCAAGTGTGTGTATAAGCTTCAGCCAAGATGATTTGCGATTGAGAAGCTTATCCAAAGGGTTGTCCGTCGTGACAGTCAATGAGCTCGGATACTCCCAAGCCACGGGGTGCGCAATCCGCTGGGTTCGATTTGGAGTCTACATGCCGCCATGCATGCTTCGGAATGGTTACGGGGATTTCTGAAGTGCGGTTCCCAACAAACGTCTTGAGTTGGGCTGGTGAATACGATAACCATAACAGGACTATCCTCGAATCACTCCATGCGTAGATCGTTACGTCGTTGTTCATTAGTCCAGCTTTTATGGATTGCAGAAATTGACTCAGTAGAAGTGCGCCACATAGTTCCAGGCGCGGCAAAGACTGCTGCTTCAAAGGTGCCACTCTTGTTTTTGCTGCAAGTATGGCGACCGAAATGGTTTCATCGTCGTTAACCACTCGGCTGTAGACCACCGCTGAGTACGCCTTGGTGGATGCATCTGAAAATCCGTCCAGTTCGATTTTCTGTTTGTCGCTTTTAACTAAGCGCGGTATCTGGAGCTTGTGAAGGTTATCCAGATCAGCTCGCCATTTGAGCCAGTTGTTTGCTAGTTTGCTCGGTAGTTCATCGTCCCAATTCAAGTTCAACAGCCAGAGTTTTTGAAATAGTATTTTGAATTGAACTACGATTGGTGCTAATACAATCGTACATAGTTGGAAGTGCTTGATAGGATCTGACGGATCCTCTCTCCATACGATTCTCTGATAGTCTCTATGTTTTTCACTCACCCAGATTTGATGGTACATCTTGACTATGTCCGCTGAAAAGACGTATTTGTACATAAGGAATCGCAAGCACACAGCAAATAGGTCTCGCTGAATACTTGGTCCGATCGAGAGCGTGTCGTTTAACGCCATGCCTTTGGCGTCTTGATATGAGTCGTCGAAAACCACTCGAACTTTCCGACGCAATACGGGATGATGTGGCAGGTAGAAATTCCTACCCTTGGGAATTTCGCTCGGTGAGATTTCTCGCATATGGCCCAGCTCCTGGTATCCCCTTATGAACTTTACGTAATCGTTACGTAACTGTTGATTTTGTGCCAAACGTCGTTCAACTGATTTGAACCTCTGCAGCGCTCCTTGAAGTGTATCTGCGAATTGTGTTTCGGATACTTTAAACGGAAGTTCCACGATGTACTTGCCTTGTTCGTCTCGAGTGTGTGTTGCAAGAAAGTGTTTCTCCACCTCCTCGTCTTCAGGTTGAACTTTTGCTTTGCGTTGTATGCTCTCCAGTTCCCGGAACCTTCTGAGATGAGCATCGATGTCGATTGTCGTTGTGAGTGCCGTAGCGCTGCATGCGCGTGATGAAAGCAGTGATGTAATTACCCATACGAAAATTGATGATATAGCAATGAGCTTTCCTTTGTCGTCGTATATCTTTTTCCCAGTTATAACACTCCAAACGTGTTCGCTGCCCAAAAGAATGTCAATTGGGGCATTTGTGCTAAATTGCGAATCTGCCAATTGCAGATTGTTGAAAACTCGAAGTGCAGACGCGTCGATGGCCTGCCTTTCCAATGATGACGTAATCTTTCGAAGCACATGAGCCTGGACTACCAGCTGATCTTGCGAAATACGGGATTGGATGCGTATAGTGCTGCATCCCCTTGTAGTATCTGCTTTGATTAATGAAATTCCCGTAACAAGTATGCGTGATAGCGTACGAGCCAAACCAAGTGTTTGTATACAGCGTTCAGATATATACGAATTGCTGCAGAACCTTCTGCTTGTGCGATGTGACTCGTAATCACCGTTGAAATGTTTGCGCTAGGATCCTCCTGATCCTCACCAGTTTCAGCGATTGTTCCAATAGCCTGTTGCGTGCGTTGCAGGTGCAACAGTGAGTGATGCTGACCTTTACATTGTCTGCACTTGAACGTCGATTTGCATTTTCTGACCCCATGACCAGGATTCAGACAATTGTAACATAGAGCGTTTTCCTTTGCAAACGAAAACCTCTGTCCTGCTGACATATCCAAGAATTGTTGGCATCCATACAGACGATGCTCTGTAGAATGACATTTGCTGCACTTGGTTCCTTCAAGTACAACCAGTGAATGTGTGACCTTCCTTGTCTTGTCACCGATTGAGGCTGTAGTCTTGCCTCCGATTGTTTCACGCTTGCTGAGCTCCAGTTCCTCGCAACGTGCATCCAAAAATTTGAAGAATTCCTGCAGTGTGGGTGAGTTTGTCTCCACACTGCGCTCGATCCACCTGCGTCGAGAATCTGCATCCAGCTTCTCCAGCGTCAAGTAGATGATCCAACAGTCTCGTCCTGTTTCCTCGATGGCATCCAGACCACGCACTATTTCATTGGCGCCGTCTGACACCTTTCGTAATGTTGTTGTATCCGACCTGGTTGTTGTTGGTAGCTTCATTAACTGCTCTAATAGTGAATTCACGATGTGCCGTGGACGATTATATCATTCATTAAGTCGCTCCCACGCAGTATTGTAAGCTGAATCCGTAATAGCCACAATAGTCGTACCACATTCGCAGCCTCGTCGATCAGAAGAGATTTCAAATGATAAATTTTGTGCGTATTTGTTAAGTTCGCCTTATTTTGAATTGTGCTCTCATAAATATCTTTGAAAGCTGGCCACTCTGAATAATTGCCAGCGAACCGTTTAATTTGAATTTTAGGCAATTCGCTTTGAGCTGATGCCCCTACCATTTGAGCACTACCTGAATTCGCCGCGTTGACGTCTCCTCCTTCAGGTCTCGACATGTTTGCAGTGGCTCGATTTGCCGCCAACTGCTCGAAGAGTTGTTGTTGTTGTTGTAGCAAACTTATTATTGCGTCGTTGTTTTGCAGCACGCCGCTGCCGTTTTCACTGTTCACAAATGATGGACTAGGTCTTGTACCTACCATTGCCGAAAGTAATGCATGTGCCCTTAGATAGTTTTCCTCGTAGAATATGTTGTCATTCTCTGGGTCCACATAGCCATCTACTTCGTCGAGCATAGCTATTTCATCACCAAATCTTGTGAAGTCTTTCCAAATTGCGTTGCGATGCTCCAGCCGCGAAGACACCTCTGCCCGTGTGCCGTTCGAATGTTGCGCGTCCTCAGCCCAAGCCAAGCTCCGTGTGATATTGGCCTTGAGTCTGGCGCGCCCTTTTGTCAATGCTTTTATTTGCACCATGCTGAGAAACAATTACAAATGAGAACCAATGCACAGAAAACTACAAAACAAATCCGATTGCGAAGGACGAAACAATGATCCCCAACCGTTAAGACGAATGAGCAGTGGAGTTTAGAATTATATGTTTTTGTCAGTTTCGCTGTCTAATTGGTACTAAGAAAATTTACATTGTGGAACTTTTTTTTTTTTTTTATTTGGATTACGCCATTGAGGTGGAAATCTATCCGAGATACTATTGGCCCGTACCAATAGTATGCACGATTCACCGGCGTGTCTAGCCAGTGCCTACGTACTAAAACCACCCCCGCACACACCACAGACCCCGCGGAACCACTGTAAGGTATTACTTCGCGGGGAAGGGTTGCCTAGGCATTCTCCCTTAAGCGACGTTCATTTTCTAGCCTTCTTAAGTCGCCCTGTGTATAAGCTATAACCTGACTAACCCGGTTCCACTGCTCCTGTGCTTTGCACATGTATCTTATTAGGTGCTCTGGAGCTGGTAGAGCTCCTGCTCTTGCACGGTACCTCCTACACACATAGAGTATGTGCTCTGGGTCCTCATCTGCTCCTGGGCAGTTAGGGCATTCTGGGCTTTCCTCGTGCCCGATCCTGTGGAGGTACTTTCTATATCCTCCGTGGCCTGAAAGAAACTGGGTAAGTTGGTAACTCACCTGGCCTTTTTCTCTTCCGATCCACTCCTGTAGGTTGGGGATTAGCCTATGCGTCCATCTTCCTGTGGTCGCTGAATCCCACCGCTCCTGCCAAATGGATAATGACCGTTGCCGGGCGGACCTCTTGATGGCCTCCCGGGGTGCTGTACATCCCTCTTGTTGGATGGATTTGTATATTTCCTCCGCTTCGGTTGCCACAATGTCTATTGGGATCATTCCTGCCAAGACGAGGGCTGCGTCCTCCGATATCGTCTTGAAACCCGAGATGACTCGTAGCGCTGCGAGCCGGTACGATGCGCCTAGCTTCCTTTGTGGAACTTAACGATAGGTGTGTGTGTGCATACATGTTGTGGATTCTAAAGCTAGTAGGTATAGAAAATATAAAGATGACAATATGGGATAACTTATAAACTAGGTATCGATAGTTCCGTTCCTAAGCAGATGCCTTTTTGGGCAAAATAATTCGATATGCCAAATTTCATAAGGATCGGCCGACTATATACGATCCGTTATATATCTAATAATATAAGATGCGTGGCGACACCTAGCGGACTGCAACTCAACTGCAAGGGTATATAAACTACGGCGCCGCCCGTAGTTAGCTTTCCTTTCTTGTTTAGTTTGTTTTTTTTTTTTCAAACTCAGTTAGTATAACTAGCTTCTTCTGTGGCAAAAAAGGGCGTATCCGCAAAATAGCTTTTATTGCGCTTCCGCTCTACCCTAACCTATACTATACTAACTTATTCTAACTTAGCCTTTAAATAAAATCAAAAACAAAATAAGCAACTATATCAAATTAACGAATCAAAACAATTGGTTTTAATCGGACTCTATCTAATCTTCGCTTTACCTAACTGGCAGTCGCTTCAGATTGTGGACTTCATGGTTTGAATCGCGATGGTCTCAATTTTATTTTACTGTACTTTGTTTTAACTGTCATCTTAAACTATTGCGAGTGTTTGTTTATATATTACGCTTTATATGGAAATATACAAAATTAATGTTTAGTCCTGATTGTAACCAACCCAATATAATAAGTATCTTAAGAAAATAGTCGAGATAGTTCAAAGGGTCGAGTATCAAGAAGAAGTATGTAGAATAAAGTTTTGTTGTTAACCAAAGGTTGCAGCAGATCAATAAGTTAATTCTTGAAAGCTTAGTTTACCTTTTATTTGTATGATTTTTTGTCCTGTTTTCCTTTTCAACGATTTGTAGAGCGTCGAGGATGTCCACAGAACGCGACAAGGTGATGAACTTCATTATACCGAGTCGCCACTTCCCGTTTTGCGGAAAAGGGTAGAGAGCGAGTCGGATGTAATTCGACATTACTCATCGAAAAGAAGATGCGTATTGAGAAGCGCTTTGAGTCATGAAGAAAGCGACACAAGGCGTTAAACCCCTGGCATCTGATGGCACACGGGTCGCACATCGCCAAGGCAGCACCACGGACTCTGGACCAGCAGGGCCTAATGTGCTGGTGGCGATGGCGGCTTGTGCCTTCAATGGCAGAACATAAATCGAACACTCGCAGCGGGTGGCATGTTGAAGGTAGCAGTAAAATCTTTGAGACCATTGTGGATAATCCGAGCACAGGTGATACATCAAACCGGTTTCTTTGGTCACTTATCTTCCCGATCATTTAATAACGAACAACCTTTAACCCATATTGAATCTGCAGTATCCTTTACGTCTCCAGCTCATGAAACTTTATCTAGGTTCTGTTTGGTTAATACGTACTGTTCCGTGCAATCATCCGACCACTATTTAATCTGAGCACCTTTATTTGATACGAACGTTGACAATGACGGCGGATGGGAACGAACCTAATGAAAAGTTATTTCTGAATCCGACCAAAAATCGGTACGTGGATAAGACGCTTGATCTTAAGGCAGAGATCTGTGAGAAGGAGAGCCGCATATAACTTAATAGGGGAAAGCTTTAGACTTTGCAGTCTACAAACCCTTTTAAAACCTGCAATTTTGCTACATATATGGGCCCCATATGCAGGATTCTGAATTGGTGGCATCGGCTCGGTAACACAATTCTAGGTGTCGCGAGTCGTTTTCGATACCGATAGTTCTAGTTCGTATTAGTTAGTAACAGAGACTGTTACTAGTTAGTAACAGAGAGAGGTGGAGGTCGAGAAGATATCGTTTATGTTTTACGTGCTTGCGAAGCATATGACTGGATCCTGTCCGAGCGCCCCGTGAATGGATGCAGGAGGAAGCATCACCGTCATCACAGTACGCGCTGCTGAATGAAAGTTCTTGATGATGATCGTCGGCAACAAGTTGCTTGCCGAATTAGGATGGGTTCTTTGGTACTTGCCATATTTTGAAATGGATAATTCCACGAAAGACACGATTGGTTTTCGATGCAGCGGTTCGAGTTGGAGAAGTATCGCTGAATTCTGCCCCTTGGCGTCTCCAGTGCATGAAGGAGATGTTTCAATAGGTGCTGATCCGACCCGAAGATAGATATGCGAAACGACTTTTGTGCAGGATTGGGGATGACCAACGGATGTATGCGAGCAAAGCTATAAGTAAAGAAGATGCATGGAACAGTTTCGAACCCCACGTCACTACTTTGGATCTGGGCTGGGAAAGACTATTGAGATGCACGTGTTTGTGGATGCGTGTCAGTCGGCATTCTAGGTGGACTCAACGAAGACCAGCGAACAGCTGGTGAGGATCTGCACCCGGCGAAAAAGCGGATGCAGCAGATAAAGAGGAAATGCCAAGGTAGTTTGTGCTTATTGGAGCAAGTGATACGTTTGTATCCTTGCAGAGATTGTCAATCTACAAGCAATTTTTGAGAGAACTATGATATGAGCCTTAAGAAATATGACCTCATTGTAGCTGAGTGTGAGGCAGCTGAGAAAGCCTTTGCTGGAGTGGATGGTTAGATCAGACGAGCCAGCGTTCGGATCATGGGTGGAGATAAGACTCGCTGGATAAAGTTGGCTGTTATGGATTTGAGTAAAGGTGTTACTTTGGCTAACTTTGGCTAATCTTAAACAACATATATATATGTTGATCAGTACGATGAGTTGATAAAAATAAAGCATAAAAGCTACACATTTAAAATGACTTGGCTGGATGACTAAGATGACTAAGACCTGACTTGCAGGCGAATCAAAGTCTTTTAGGCTTTTAGAGGCTTCAAAACATTTCCTTTTCGATAGACGTGCAACTCCTTGCCACGTATGGTCTTCATTCAAAGTGATTATTATTTTTTACAAATTTACTTGCTGTTTATTTTACTACTGTAAAGAATGCTCATTCTTTTTTTTCTTTTCACACTCTTTCATCTCGTCCATATATTTTAATGGACATTTTTCATCAAAAGTAATACCATTGCATTAATGTAGTATGTTATCTAAACCCTCATCAAAAATTAGATATCTAGCCGTTACCATATCTTTTGAATACTTATTCAAATAGAAATCTCCAATTTTGCATCAACAAATATTTTTTGTGGACATTTTTTTTTAAATCAGTTATTGAAGAATATGATCGAAAAAATGATGTTAAATTTATAAAATGTTTGTAATTAAATTACCTTTTACCTTTTAACCACGCGGTTGAATGATAAAAAGTTACCTTTAAACCAAGCAATTTAAGCTTCCACCTTAATGGTACAATTAAATCAATAATGAACTATGTGGCATAAAAATACCATCTTAAACAGAACAAGAAAGAAAAGCTAACTTCGGGCGGAGCCAAAGTTGATATACCCTTGCAGTTAAGGCTGCGCCATTTCAGATCTTTCAGTCATATGGCCGCTGTAGGATATAGTCGGCCGATCCTGATGAAATTTGGCAGAACAAATAAGATTACCCAAAATGGAATCCATAGATCCCATCATTCTAGCTTAAAAGACACCAAAGTTATGCCAATTCCGATCGTTCAGTTATATGGCAGCTATAGGCTATAGTCGGCCAATCCATATGAACTTCAGCAATTCAGATTATTTTATCAAAAATGGAATATGTACCAAGTCCCATCCTTCTAACTTAAAAATAAACAAAGTTATGCTAATTCCGATCGTTCTATGACAGATATAGGATATAGTCGGCCGACCCTTATGAAATTTTGAAATCCTTATGAAACAGTACATAAGATATTTTGGCCAAATATAACATGTGTGGAAAGTCCCAACCCTCTAACTTAAAAAACACCAAAGTTATTGCATTTCGGATCAATCAGTTATATGGCAGCTATAGGATATAGTCGACCGATCCGGGGTGTTCCGACTTATATACTGCATGCAAACAAAAGAAGGATGTGTGCAAAGTTTCAACTCGATAGCTCTAAAACTGAGAGACTAGTTTGCGTAGAAACAGACTGACGGGCAGACGGACAGACGGTCAGACGGACAGAGGGACATGCTTATATCCTGATCAAGAATATATATACCTTATAGGGTCGGAGATGTCTCCATCACTACGTTGCACACTTTTGACCAAAATTATAATACCCTCGGCAAGGGTATAAAAACCCCAATGGTCGACTTTCATACGCCTACCTGTATTGGTTTTAAATTTTATTATTGTTTTGAAGAAAATCAGTTTTGAAGAAGAACTCAATGGCCTCATTTACAGAAATTTCCGGCTTATTATTGGCTTATATTTCTAGCTTATTCGAAAATGGATACCTATTCAATTTCTTTTTTACGACCAATAAAAGTTTTCTATTTGAATGGTTATACCACTAATAAAGTATATTTTTTATCCTCAAAAGTTGAACTAAATTCTTTATTGTTTCCTTTGGACCATTAAATTCTTCAACTATTCAATAGAATGATAAATTGGGAAAATGTAGAATATTGTTTTCCAATATGTATTGACCTGCTTATGTTAGATGTCAGTAATTTTTTTTTTACTGAGTATCTTTACAATGACAGCAAAATTTCTACCTATTATTATGATCATGTGCGTACTTAAAGCTAGGAAATAATATTGCACGTTTTTTTGTATTATACATATCTGTCGTAAGTCCAGTAATTTCATCCATTGTCCCTTAACATTTTTATAATTGATGCTGCAGCACAGCGAGTTCCGCTCACGATTGTTACCATAACTAGACTACCGCCTTTTCTTTCATAGATCATTATGCTCAACCCTGCTCTCTCAGCATTCTCTCAAGTTGAGCCTCTGTCGTCATTTCTTTTCATCTCAAAACTTTCGGTAACTTTCTGATAACGGACCTCACTCACCAGCAGAGACTGCCACCGTCTCTGCTTCTATGCCTTTCGCATGAATTCTATATCTCCCCGAACTTAGAACTTCGCGAAAACTCTGTTTGTCCTTGAATTTTACTGCTTCCCGACATATCCTTATTTTTGGCTTCCCTCGTCGTCGATCAAGAAATCGTCGATCGGGGCATTTTGACATGGTGCGAGCAACTTCTCAATAAATCTTTGGAAAATGTCCGGTGCTAAGTTCATTCTATTAATGTTATTTCTGTGGTTATCGTTGCTCTGAATACTCTCTACTCCCTTAGAGTCTACTCTCTGTGGTTATCGTTGCTCTGAATACTCTCTACTCCCTTAGAGTCTACTCTCTACACCCTTGCAGAGGGTATTATAATATTGGTGAAAAATGTTCAACGCAGTGAAGGAGACATCTCCGACCCTATAACGTATATATATTCTTGATCAGAATAACCTTCTTAGTCGATATGAGCATGTCCGTCTGTTTGTCTGTCTGTTTCTACGCAAACTTGTCTCTCAGTTTTAAAACTATCGAGTTAAAACTTTGCACACATCCTTCTTTTGTTTGCAGGCTTACGTACTGTAAGTCTAAGACTTATGTACTATAAGTCGGAACGGCCGGGATCGGCCGACTATATCCTATAGCTGTCAAAAACTGATTGATCGGAAATGCCATAACTGATGTTTTTTAAGTTAGAGGGCCGACTAGGCTTTCCACACATGGTATATTTGGTCAAAATATCTTATGTGAAAAGTTTCATAAGGATCGGCCGACTATATCATATAGCTGCCATATAACTGAACGATCGGAATTGGCATAACTTTGGTGTTTTTCTAAGCTAGAATGATGCGACTTTCTACGGATTCCATTTTAAGCAATCGAATCAGATCTGCCAAATTTAATAAAGATCTGCCAACTGTACCCTTTAGCCGCCATATAAATAAACGACCAGAAATGGAACAAACTTAACTGGAAGGGTATATCAACTTCGGTTCCGCCCGAAGTTAGCTTTCCTTTCTTGTTTACCCTAACAAAGTATGTTTAACACATCTCTTGAGATGCCGTTTGCATCCAAGATTTTTTTTCAATTTATATCTCTCTCTTCATTTTCTCATTTTTCCTTCTTTTCTCTCTTCTTTTACTTGTATTTTGGAGTTGTTATTAATTATAATTATTATTTATTCTGTGACAGGCAGTCGGCCTGTCGCTTCAAAAAATTTTTATCTTGCGGTGCGTAAAGTCTGGCCCTACAGTGCAATCGGAAATAAAAACATTGAATTGATTTACTTAAAATATTAATTTCTTGTGCGGATGAACGAAACCATTTTGAAAAATATGCGATTTTAAAATTTTGACGCGGTTGTAAAGTTGAAGGTACCCTCTTTTTTATTGCCCGTAAAAATGGTAAAAAATTAAAAAAAATAGCGTTCGTTCATCCGCAAGTATTTATTGTGTTAAAGATGTGTGAAAAATTTTATTTAGATCCGAGCATTAATTTTTGAGTAACGTTACGCACCGACTTGAAAAAGTTGTTTTGAGAAAAACGCGCCTAAGGTTTTAAAAGGAATCGAAAGTATATGGAGAGAAGGTAACTAGAAAATCGGTATCTCAGCGAGCTTTAGTCCGATCGATTTTACAGGATATTCCTGAGATAATGTTTTATTATATAAAAAATTTTTGATAATAAATTTTTTTTTGAGTCTTAAACCATCCTGCCCTCTTAAGCTACCAAAAACCTGGTAACGTTACACTTTTTTTCTTTTGGTGGTAAACTTTGCGTCTTTAGATCTGCAGGAATTTAGATTTCTGTCTATGATCTTTTTCTTGACCCACCATGTGGGAATCATGTGGATGAGATCTCCAACATTCATAAGATACCAATGATATTTCTATCCGGCCTGTTGTCTCCTTCCTCGTTGCGCGCCCTCGTACCCATTTTCCTTGGGCATCCCCTTTGGTACTAGTCGTTTTTTCTGGTTGGACAGTGCGCATACAGGACTCTTGGTCCTTTCTTTGCCTTCCTTCTTGCTCCCTTTTGGAGATGCCTGTTACTCTACCAGGTGATGAGCCTATTCCCTACATCCTTTAAAATTGGAGGTGACTTCAACTCCCTGAATTCCCTTGTTTAGGGAATTATGGCGTTAGCTTCCAGTGTCCAAGCCGCCGTATTAAAAACGACTTGTTCTGCCTTGATATCAGGAGCTGATCCCGGTCGCACTATAGATCCGGTGGATCCAATCTCTCCTCAATGATATGTTTCAAGATTGGGTCCAATGGTTTGTTGACGCTCTAAGTGCGTTGAGAGTGGCGAGCGTTCGAAGCACGGTATCATATAAGCTGCGCAGCTGTTCCGCTGATGCATTTGTTCTGGGGTGTCCGAAAAGCTCTTGGATCGCGGATTTAATCAACAGCTGATGATTATGGTATCGATTCTTTAGTCGTTGCCAGGCATCCTGTTAACTGGACGATCCCCCAATTGACGTTGAGATTATGTTTATTGCTTCACCTGATTTGCTGGACATGATTCTCCAAACGATGCAATTTTACTGCATCGCTGTAGTCTTGATTGTGGGTGCATTCGGTAGTCTCCGTCAAACTTTGGAATTTCTACTGGTAGTATTAAAAACGATGGTGCGATCGCGGGTTTTCGATTGCGAGTCGATTGCGATTCTGCGCTCAGAAACGAAAAGTATTCTGCTCGTATAACCTGAAATCTGTCATCGGTGTGTCCATCATTTTTTATGGCTGGTTCCAGGTCGATGAGATCATGGTATCCCGTGTCGATTTCCTTCCATAGTTCCTTCATGTGTTGTCTGACGTGTGTGGACACTTCCATATCGTCTAATCGTCCTTCATGTCTTCGTTTTAATGATGTTAATCGAAGGTCTTCTCCTTCGTTTCCTCGTGAGGATTGTGCCTTTGGCTCGAGATTTTCGCCTGTTTTCCGGGGCCTTTGTGACGGGCCTGACACTGATGGGATTCCATCCGAAAATATTGCTTCATATTTTTTCACAAGCTCTTCTAGCGCTCTGACCTTTGTGAAATACTCATTCTCAGGACTTAGGCTAGCTTGGCGTCATTTTTTTGTAAACTGGGTCCATGAGTGAGTGAACTGTTTGAGTCTCTCCTCGAAGTATCCTTCCTTGAGTTTACACTCTGCGGAGCCCTTAGTGAAGTTGCGATGTTGCTTTTAATTTGCTCATTAATAAGCATTTAAATTATTGAGTCAGATTCTGATCCCAGGGTTGCGATGTTTCTTTTTTTTTCGATGAGTTAAATTGCGTTGCGGCTTGTGTTTAGGCTGTGATCCTACAGAAAAGAATCACGTCGGGGTCACCAAATGGCCACTACGTCAAAATTGAACTCTCGGGCATAACGGTAGGTTCCGGAGTCGTAGTCAAAGAACGTATAAAAGTTCTGACTAAATGTAGCTGGATTCTGCAAGGGTCTGATCGGGTTCACGAGGCGCTTGCTGTGATTAGGCTGGTAATGATATGAGATACTTGAAGTCCTGTGTTGG
Source organism: Drosophila pandora (assembly GCA_021223865.1). NCBI lineage: Eukaryota > Metazoa > Arthropoda > Insecta > Diptera > Drosophilidae > Drosophila > Drosophila pandora. The sequence continues at coordinate 2,573,200 of JAJJHT010016864.1, forward strand.
TTCTCCTCGGTAACGGCCAATCGTACTTGTGTTCCTTTTCACGCGACCAACACTCGAAGAAGGTTGGATAACGGGGTTTCTACTTGTGGTCCGTTTCACGGGAGCAACACTTGAAGTAGATTGGGGAATGCGGGTCCTAATTGTGGTCCGTTTCACGGGAGCAACACTTGAAGTAGGTTGGGTAACGCGGGTTCTACTTGTGGTCCGTTTCACGGGAGCAACTATCGAAGTAGGTTGGGTACCACAGGTTCTACTTGTGGCCCGTTTCACCGGAGCAACACTCGAAGTAGATTAGATAATGAAGCTTTACTTGTTCCGTTTCACGGGAGAAACTATCGAAGTAGGTTGGGTACCACAGGTTCTACTTGTGGCCCGTTTCACCGGAGCAACACTCGAAGTAAATTAGATAATGAAGCTTTACTTGTGGTCTAGAAAGTTCTACTTATGGTCCCTTTACACTGGAGCCACGCAAAGTAGATAGCTTTAAGAGAGTCCTACTTGTGGTCCGTTTTACACAGGATCATTTGAAGTAGGTTGGTTTTAAGTGCCGTACCTTGACACTGAGTAACGAACCGATCTACTCTATATTCGCAACTATCTTTATTTCAGAAGAACAATTCTTATATAAGATGCTAAATTATATATAACATAAATTATGCATAAGTCTAGGGAAGGTCAATGTTATGGACGTGTTAATGCTAGAGGTGGGTGCTCTGAGTCTGCTGACTCCGATTGCTTGTTTGCTTCGGTCAGTCGGTCATTCTTCCCGCTGATACTGCTGATTTCCGCTTCTGGCGCCGTCTACTAATGCTGGGTTATTAGGTTGGATATTGTTTCATGCTTATTGCTAATTATTAATAGGTATGCCAATAGGTTAGTGGGTCTGATCATTGCTTATTGCGACATGCTGATGAATATTGACGTATGTCGTATGTCATCTTTGTATTTGTTCCATAACTGATTTGGTTGTAAAGTAAAACATGTGGTGATGATAATTGTAAACAGCGTTCGTATTTGGTACATTAAATCCCAATGAGATTCGTTCTCCAGCAATCCAAATAGTTGACATGCTTCTCGATATGTTTGGCATTGGTGGCCATTCAGTTTTCAAATGCGCAAATGATTTTGGTCCACCGTGTGATTGTGTAGTGTGTTTATATGTAGCTTTTATGTGTAGCAATTCATATTGTTTGTGTGAGTGATTGGTAATGTGTGTTGTATCTTTTACCTTCCAAGTCGGCATGATCAAAGGTTACAGTGGTTGTGGTGGTGTAAGTAATGGATCAGTGTGACTTTTCCACTTGCGCAGCAAGTTTTTTTTAACTTTAACGCATAACAATATCGGCATATAGTCGTCATTGGTCCAATATCTAAATTTTCATCATGACTGTAGTTCCCAGTGAGATAATATTGGAATTGCGATTGTATATTGCCAATGATCTTCGTGTCCTAACGCGTTGTCTCAATTGGGCATTTTCCCTTATTATGTTTTGTCTTTCTTTGCTAAAGTTCTGTGAATACAGTTGTTGCTGGCTTACATGTCTTGTGCGGCGGCCAATGTTCACACGTCGTCTTCTAAGCATTTTGGACTATGGATAGAGTGGTGAACAGTTCAACTTACCACCTTAAAGACAAATCCTGCGGTTGAAATTGAATAACGATTTCCACAATAAACGTTATTGATTTGATGGTTTCCAATTAAAATTTTTTTCACAGTGAACACAATATCGGTTGTCACATAAAATTAACGGAGCAGAGAACAATGAGTAGCTGTCAAACAATGTATCACGTACCGGCGCCTACTATTATTATAGATATTATTGGTTTATTATTATTATTATTATTATTGGCAACGAATGCAAACCCGTGAAAATAGGTTCGTGCGTCCTGACACACGTACATACGTCGTATAGCGTCAGGAAAGAAACCCCGACTTTTTTTTTTTGTGTAGTAGAGAAGATAACAAGTCACATTTTGAAAAGTTCGAAATTTGACTATTCCTATTGACCGTTATTATGGCAGCTTAATGTTATAGTTGTCAAATCTAAAAAAAACTTTTCTGTGCAAAATCTCAAATTCCTGTAGCTTTTATAGTCTCCGAAAAACATGAACAGAAACCTGATCGTCGTCCTGAAGAATTGATAATCTTTCGGAACATGAGGGTCGGAAATGATTTCTTTCATGCATTACTAACATCTGGATATATTAATTTTATCTGGGTTCCCTATATTAATTTTATCTGGGTACCCTATATTAATTTTATCTGTGTACCCTATATTTATTTTATCTGGGTATAAGACGTAGCGAAGGGTTTCTTGGCGAATTCGATTTTGATTATCAACTGTATTTTCATAAACCATAAAAAGCTTGCATTTTTTCTTTGTTTGATGTGACTAGCTTGTCACTCATAGTGCTTCATTATTTTAGACATCGGTAATATTTAAAGAAGAATCGAGTAAAGCGACTAAAGTCATTGTTTTAATGATCTACTTTTATTATATTTATGTAACTAGCGATTTAAGAAATTTAAATATACATCTACAGCTTACTGATTAATATTATTTGTTGTTTTTAGGTGATTATTTACGTGTAAAATATGAAGAAGCTACTAAAGTCAAATTGAATAAACGTGGACGTCTTCAGGTTAAAGATTCGAGGTATAGAATACCAACAGCTCATGATCTTATATATTTAGATGAAAGTCCAGACTGGTGTCGTACTAGTTATCTGTTACAATGGCCAGGTAATTGATTCAATTAATAAACCGTCAATTCTTAAATTTATTTTATGTTTATTAAAGGTACACATGGCAGAGTTTGTCGAAAGAACTCATCGGGATTAGAAAGCTGTGCTATTCTTTGCTGTGGTCGAGGCTATAACACAAAAAATATTATAGTTAATGAGCGCTGTAATTGCAAATTCCATTGGTGTTGCCATGTTAAATGTGAAGTTTGTACAAAGGTACTCGAAGAGCACACATGTAAATAAAATAATCTTAGCTATTAAGAGTAGTTCATATAAGAATAAACTATAAATTTAAAACATAGAATAATTTTTTAAATTATTTTTTATTTATTTTTATTGAATTAAATGAACTGTAGATCAAAATAATAAAGAAGAATAACTAGCTTCACCTAAAATTTATTTTGAGAATCTTCGCCATCCTAATGAAAATTAGATAGTAGGCTTAAGTTATCCAATGTAACTACTGTTCAATAGCATTAATTTTATAATAATACGTATATGAATACGAATGAAAATTGATTTTAAAATATAAATATAGTTAAATGTAAACTAAATAATAAGAGTATTTGTTTAGAGAATAGCTTATTAGTATATACATAGGTGGTAGCAATCGGCGCCTATTTTTCATAACAAAACTTTGTAAGACTTTTTCATTCAATCAAGAATATTTTTATCTGTCATATGAGTAAATATAATCATAATTGTTTCATAAATGCGATAAGCTGTTTGACGGTTTATGTGAAGCAAGGCAGTTTAAAAATTATAATTTTAAGTTCCAGCTTTCAAAATCTTTTTATAAATTTTATGAATAATAAATCTAATTTTAGTCAAGAAACGCGTCAAAATTTATTTATTTAAAAACTCCAAGGCGGTGCAATCGTAAAACAGATACTGTTAATTTTCCCGCTTTTTAATACGTCTCCGTAGGCCAAAAAGATGAAAATGGTGGTAAAGATTCCGCGACACCCGTACTTCAATGTCCAGAGCGACAGCATGCAGTAACACATCCGGTCTGTGAAGTACCAGCGCATTCATTCCTCGGATCCTGGGGGCTCAATGGACCATTCTTATCCCTTCCCAGTGGAGCCCAACGAGATATTCGTAATCCCAGCCGGTTCCATCATAAACTCAGATTTTGTCGAGGGCAACTCCAGCGCATAGGCGTGAAAATAAAACGACATGACATTGCCCAGCATACTGAAGACTGGCACCACCAACCACTTCACCTGCCCAAAACCCTAACATAGTCATACTTTCCCCAACTAACGGTTAGATCATCTTTTAACTACATTGGTTGATCGATTCAAACATGAGAACGTTGTGCCAGCATCGAGTCAGCACGTAATACAGTTGCAGAGGGTATTATAATTTTGGTCAAAAGTGTGCAACGCAGTGAAGGAGACATTTACGACCCTATAAAGTATATATATTTTTGATCAGGATCACCTCCTGAGTCAATATAAGCATGTCCTTCTGTCCGTCTGTCTGTCGGTTTCTACGCAAACTAGTCTCTTAGTTTTAGAGCTATCGAGTTGAAACTTTGCACACATCCTTCTTTTCCTTGCAGGTAGTACCTAAGTCGGAACGGCCGGGATCGGTCGACTATATCCTATAGCTGCCATATAACTGATTGATCGGAAATGTCATAACTTTAGTGTTTTTTAAGTTAGAGGGTTGGGACTTTCCACACATGTTATATTTGACCAAAATATCTTATGTACAAATTTCATAAGGATCGGCCGACTATATCCTTTTACTGTCATAGAACGATCGGAATTGGCATAACTTTTGTGTTTTTTAAGTTAAAAAGATGGGACTTGTTACAGATTACTCTTTGGGTAATTTGATTGCCAAATTTCATAAGGATCGGCCGACTATATACGATCCGCTAAATATCTAATAATATAAGATGCGTGGCGCCACCTATCGGACTGCGACTGAACTGCAAGGGTATATCAACTTCGGCTCCGCCCGAAGTTAGCTTTCCTTTCTTGTTTTAACTTAAATTTGAAAAAAAAAAGTAAAAAATATTGAGTAGTTTCAAAGTTATGCCCCGTCGAAGTGAGATCCGTCTGAAAAACACGGTGATCCCGGCAGTGGCGTAGATAGCTTTTTGATATGGGGGGGGATATGACTCAGAATAATATCCTGTTTTATTGTAAGTTTTATTTTACACTGCGATAATAATCCGCAATCTGCAATAATAATAATAATAATGCTGTACTGCACAGTCATCGCGTAAAAATGTGTTTCTTTTTCAATTTTGAGATTATATCATCTTATAATTCTCAGACCCAAGGGGGGGGATTGATCCCCCTGATCCCCCCCCCCCTATCTACGCTACTGGATCCCGGTGACCAAGACTGTGGAAATCTGGATCGTTTGAAATCAAAAAACAAGAAAGGAAAGCTAACTTCGGGCGGAGCCGAAGTTGATATACCCTTGCAGTTCAGTCGCAGTCCGCTAGGTGGCGCCACGTATCTTATATTATTAGATATATAGCGGATCGTATATAGTCGACCGATCCTTATGAAATTTTGCAAACCACGTTACTTTGCCTAAAATGGAATCTGTACCAAGTCCGATCTTTCTAACTTAAAAAACACCAAAGTTATGCCAATTCCGATCGTTCTATGACAGCTATAGAATATAGTCGGCCGATCCTTATGAAATTTTGTACATAAGATATTTTGGTCAAACATAACATGTGTGGAAAGTCCCAACCCCCTAACTTAAAAAACACCAAAGTTATGGCATTTCCGATCAATCAGTTATATGGCAGCTCTAGGATATAGTCGACCGATCCCGGCCATTCCGACTTATTTACTACCTGCAAGGAAAAAAAGGATGTGTGCAAAGTTTCAACTCGATAGCTCCAAGACTGAGAGACTAGTTTGCGTAGAAACCGACAGACAGACAGACAGACAGACGGACATGCTCATATCGACTCAGGAGGTGATCCTGATCAAGAATATATATACTTTATAGGGTCGGAGATGTCTCCTTCACTGCGTTGCACACTTTTGACCAAAATTACAATACCCTCTGCAAGGGTATAATGAAACCGATTTACATTTATTGAAAGTTTATCTAGTACTTAATCGATCGATATTAAAAAACAAGAAAGGAAAGCTAACTTCGGGCGGAGCCGCAGTTGATATACCCTTGCAGTTCAGTCGCAGTCCGATAGGTGGCGCCACGCATCTTATATTATCAGATATATAGCAGATCGTATATAGTCGGCCGATCCTTATGAAATTTGGCAAATCAGATTCATCTGTCCAAAATAGAATCTGTACCAAGTCCCATCTTTCTAACTTAAAAAACACCAAAGTTATGCCAATTCCGATCGTTCTATGACAGCTATAGGATATAGTCGGCCGATCCTTATGAAATTTTGTACGTAAGATATGTTGGTCAAATATAACATGTGTGGAAAGTCTATATTATTATATTATAATTTTGGTCAAAAGTGTGCAACGCAGTGAAGGAGACATCTCCGACCCTATAAAGTATATATATTCTTGATCAGGATCACCTCCTGAGTCGATATGAGCATGTCCGTCTGTCCATCTGTCCGTCTGTCTGTCGGTTTCTACGCAAACTAGTCTCTCAGTTTTGGAGCTATCGAGTTGAAACTTTGCACACAGCCTTCTTTTCCTTGCAGGTAGTACATAAGTCGGAACGGCCGGGATCGGTCGACTATATCCTATAGCTGCCATATAACTGATTGATTGGAAATGCCATAACTTTGGTGTTTTTTAAGTTAGAGGGTTGGGACTTTCCACACATGTTATATTTGACCAAAATATCTTGTGACCAACATATCTTACGTACAAAATTTCAGAAGGATCGGCCGACTATATCCTATAGCTGTCATAGAACGATCGGAATTGGCATAACTTTGGTGTTTTTTAAGTTAGAAAGATGGGACTTGGTACAGATTACTCTTTGGGCAAAATAATTCAATATGCCAAATTTCATAAGGATCGGCCGACTATATCCGTTCCGCTATATATCTAATAATATAAGATGCGTGGCGCCACCTAGCGGACTGCGACGGAACTGCAAGGGTATATCAACTTCGGCTCCGCCCGAAGTTAGCTTTCCTTTCTTGTTTTTCTCAAATATTGACAATAATAACCTCGCCTTCCTGCAACTGTAGTGTTATTTAATCAGTAATCACGTCATTATTTAATTTTTATAAATTATTTAATGTAGAAGAAACAGGGAACGATTATACATAAGAGATGAAATTTCGAACAAATTTTTGAGTTATGGATGAAGCAATTTTTGGTGTGATTCCTAGATTGTTAAGAGCAACGATAATAATTAAGAACAAGAAAGGTAAGCTAACTTCGGTTGGAGCCGAGAATTTCACCATTAAATCAATTTTTTAATAAAAATTTTGGAAACAGTTCCAAGCATCTTTAAAAATATAGCTATATAATATAGTCGGCCGATCCTTATGAAATTTGGCAGATCGGATTGGATTGCCAAAGATGGAATCTGTACCAAGTCTCATCTTTCTTATTAAAAAAATACCAAAGTTATGCCAATTCCGATCGTTCTATGACAGCTATAGGATACAGTCGGCCGATCCTTATGAAATTTTTTAGATAAGATATTTTGGCCAAATATATTATGTGTGAAAAGTCCCAACCCTCTAACTTAAAAAACACCTTGGCAGTTATGGTATTTTTGATAAATCAGTTATATGGCAGCTAAAAGATATAATCGACTGGCTGTTCCGACTTAAATACCAGGAAGGACTAGGAACAAAAGAAGGATGTGCGCTCAGTTTCAACTCGATAGCTCTAAAACTGAAAGACTAGTTTGCGTAGAAACAGACAGACAGACGGACAGAAGGACATCATCATATCGACTCAGGTGGTGATCCTGATCAAGAATATATTAACTTTATTGGGTCGGAGATATCTCCTTCACTGCGTTGCAAAATTATAATACCCTGTAAAAGGGTATAAAAATAATGCCGTAATAATACCGTAAATGTAGAAATTCCCGCCCTATCATTTCCATGTCATTAGATCCCGCTGACGAGTCTATTCGCTTATTGGCGAGACATTAGCTGCGAATGCGTCACCAGTGATGTGGCTACATACACTATTTTCAGAAGCAGTTAACAACAACGGAACCTGTAATAATTATAACTGTAATAACTCCAATAACTATAATTCTAGAAATAATAATACCCTAGCTAAAGCACAGTTAATGGAGACGAACGACGAAGTTCACCAACAAGCCTGGAATATTCTACGATATATAGTCGGGAAACTTAATTTACTCAATTTTGGGAACCATTAGCTGCCAATGCGACTGATGTGGCTACCTATACTATTTTCAGAAGAAGTCAACAACAACGGCCCCTGTCATAACTATAACTGTAATAACTCTAATAACTATAATTCTAGAATTCTAGAATAATACCCTAGCTAAAGCACAGTTAATGGAAACGAACGACGAAGTTCATCAACAAGCCTAGAATATTCTACGATATATAGTCTGGAAACTCAATTTACTTAATTTTGGGAGTTGATTTAATTGAGCTTGACTCGTAAAATGTTAAAATAAAATTTTAATTTACGAATAAATAAAAGTTTACACAATTATAAAATATATAATTTAATTTAATTAAAAAATTAATTTTGTGCAAATTTACTTTACTCAAACAAATGCCTAAGCAAAATAGTGTATGCTATTATCCGATAATGTAGTAGAAAATTATAAGTATGGCTTATATCGGTAAAATATCAGCAAATATTGACTTTTGGTTAATTAATGTTGATTGGTTAGAGATTTGTGGTGACATAAAGGTTCCCAGGATGGGCACTTGTTTATGAATTTGGGACAAGTGGGTTCGACGTTTAAGTCTACTTTCGTCCATAAAGACGAACGAATGGTTTATGTGTTATGCATGGTTTGTGGAAGTTTCGTTATCTGGGGTTGTTGTCTTGCCTCATGCGGAGTTGCCTTAAACGGCTCGTGTGGGGGTAGGTCCAAAGGAAAGGGTAATACTTTAAGGGCCTATGGCCGTGGCAACCGGGTGCCCGCGTCTTTTATTCTGGAATTGCTTAAATTAGCCTCACAATTCAGAATCTTTATCTAAATCTTACCGCTATGAGCCCTCCTACAATTCACAAGACAATGAAAGGGCAATTTTGGCGGCATTCGCATTATCGAGATCAGTAGGCCCGTACTTCAAAGGGCCAAGAATCGGATAACTTAAAAAATACTACATTTTCTACCAATACTACACACAATTTCAATACCAATACTATCGATTACAATGTTTGACCGTCGACCGGGGTAGATCTGCAGATGTGTTCATATGACACTCGGCCCTCCTTTAGAATTTAACAAGTATTAAGCTTATAAAGGCAACCCATTTTAAGACAATATCTTGTTTTTGTTTATCAATTTATGATTCTTTAAATTTTAAAATTTGTAATGGTTCATGTAGTTATATATCATGTAGAAAATATTATTTTATTTTCATTTATAACTTTTGAAAAAAAAGAATTTCCTACTTCTTATTTCATGTCTACAATAGCTTAATTATATAATATTATTTCCTTTAATTGTTTTATTAAATAATTCACAAGTTTCTTTAATTTGGGTTAATTTGCTTAAATTATATGTGTAACGCTACCAACTCTTTTATCGTACAATATATTTAATAATCCCTTTTTCCCTTTAATTGATTTGTTAGAATGTTTGAAATACAATGGTCAGCTACTTTATATTTTTGGTTCATTTACTTAAGGGCTTGAGGAATTTTTTAAATAATAAACACCTTTGTTTTTATTTATAAAACATTTGTTCGTCCGTAGAGCGCTATGCGGCAACTACGTCAAACTTGAACTCACGGGAGTAACGGTAGGTCCCGGAGTCGTAGTCAAAGACCGTAAATAGTCTTGACTCAATTTACCTGGATTCTGCAAGGAACTGCTCGGCTTGGCCAGACGCTTGCTGTGATCAGGCTGGAGTTGATGGGCTTGAAATCCTGGGATGGTTTTCCTCATGAACCGGTGGTATGGTGGTTCGGCTGATTCCTTATCGGCCGGTCCTACTGGCGGTCCGTTTCACGGGAGCAACACTCGAAGTAGGTTACACTCGAACTAGACTGGTATGGCGCGGGATCTCTTCGTGGTCCGTTTCACGGGAGCAACATTCGAAGTAGTTAAGGTAATGCGGGGTCTACTTGTGGTCCGTTTCACGGGAGCAACACTTAAAGTAGACTGGTATGCCGCGGATTCTACTTGTGGTCCGTTTACACAGGAGCCACTCGAAGTAGATTCGATGATGAAAGTTCTACTGGTGGTCCGTTTACACTGGAGCCACGCGAAGTAGATAGCTTTCAGAGAGTCCTACTTGTGAACCATTTTTCACAGGATCACTCGAAGTAGGTTGATTTTAACTGCCGTGGTTCAGACACTGAGTAACGAGACGATTGACTTTGATTTCGGAACTATATTTATTTCAGAAGAACAACTTTTATATAAGATGCTAAATTAAAAGGTCAATGTTATGGACGTGCTAAAACTAATGTTAATGCCAGGGTCACCCACCTCTGAGTCTGCTGAGTCAGATTGTTCATGTTCAGCTTACACACGCATTTCGGCTAAGCTGGCTGGTTTTTGCTTGCATCGGTCAGTCGGTCATTCTTCCCGCTGATATGCTGATTCTGCTTCTGGCGCCGTCTACTAGTGCTGGGTTAATAGGTTGGATATAGTTTTATGCTTATTACTAATTATTTATAGGTGAGAAAATCGGTTAGTGGGTTTGTATATTGCGACATGCTGATGCATATTGATTGGATCAAATTACTAAGTATGCATATAGGGTAGTAGGTCTTGGCACTAGGTGCCAACAACATTCAAATTTATATATATGTCAATTTTGCGACCTTCTTTATCAGTTTAGTTAAATATTCTGCCTTTTTAATTTTTTTTCAAATGGTATTTGGGCTAGAATAAAAGAATTTTTTTAACATGCATATGTAAGCTGGTCTTTATTGATAAAAGTATCAATAAATAGTACCCTTACCTGCTTAACCGCAATTGAGCTTGATTCGCTAAGGCTGAAGAACAACAAACAAAAATTGGGAGCGGACACTTCATGCGACCAAGCACCGCATAATATATAACATGAAAGGCGATCTATTGTTATTTGCAACTATACGTCTTCCCACGTGAATGGCAGGCGCGTATGCGGCCATGGCTGCCACCAGTCCTGCATCGCTGCTTTTTCACGCTGCATACGTACAGGGCACTGCCGCATAACGTAGGGCTTGAATCACAGATACAGTATATAGAGAGATGCGAATGTGAATATTTGCATCCCAATTAAGTCCTTTAAATGAAATCGGAATGTTTTTTTGTACACATTCTACGTGATCTCGGTGTACTTAAGGACACCATCCACAGGATCCATACAATCTGACAGAAGATTAGAAACGAATCGAATAGCGGGCAAATGTTGCCAGTATGTAGGTGCTTCGGTCGAAGATGGTATGTAGGAACAGGTAACATATAAAGATTGAGCGGATAAAACGCTTTTAATGTCAAAAAATTCTATGCCACAAAACTATTGTGATTTGACTTCTTCAGAAGCGAGTTTGGAGTCTACAGAAATCAGCACTCCTTCTCCCCTTCCCACAGGTTGTGGAATATTTTTCTTCACTGTACTTGACTGATGTTCTTGGACAAATGTAGTCTCTGGCCAAAAACTGAGGGAATAAATCGTATTAAACATCTGCATAGGTACACGCATTTTAAAAGATCCTTTACTGTGAAGAATGAGAGCTATGCTTGGAGTAAACTTAAAAAAAAATTAATTTACTTCCAAATCTACCACTACACTTGCGAAGCGATAGGAGTTTTTGAATAAATATATATATTCTCAGACATTATAGGAGAGAAGTTATAAGATTTTACATGTAGACTGATGTGATAAAGCTGTCAGATTTGGATGGTTAGTTAATTTCAACATTTTGGCTCGCCCCATTTCGCCGTCATAAATTAAATCTTCATGTAGCGCCGCCAGCTCGCAAATTTCTGTTTTTTAATTTAATTTAATTTATGCCAAACTTCAAAACAAATATCAGCCATATCAGTCCATTAGTAAAGAAATAATAGATTATCCATTCTACTTCTCTTCTTTATTCCAAATTTATTTTATTCTCTGGTTTATTCCAAAACATAGAACAGTATGCAATACAGCAAAAGATGCATTTTTTTTTATGATACCCAGATCATAAAAAAAAATATAAGTTTAGGAATCATTTATTCTAGTTCATTCGATACATTTACTATGCACTACAAGTTTCATCAAAGTTATTCGGAACACTAAATTCGTTATTCGTATTTTTAATAATACTATAATTTTAATAATAGCAAGCAGACTATGATGGTTCCTGAAAAAGAAAAAACTCCTAAACATTCATCAATTTCGGTTAAAAAAAGGTAAATCGACTTCGGATTATCTGCTCTATACAGATCACATCATCTGTAAATCGCTTAATAAAAAAAAATGCCTCACTCATTTCTTTTCATTTTTCAGAGCTTTTGATCAAGTAGGTATCCATTTAATAGTTAACAAACTAATAGAATGTAAATGTAGCCACAAAATAATAAATAATAAAATAAATTTTACCAAAAACGGAAAGATAACCAGAATAACTAGACATAACTCATACATTAACGATTGCTAAACAGAATTTCATAAGGATCACTTATTTCAGTTGATTTGTTTTTAATAGCCTTTAATAAATTTGATAAAATCCTTACAACACTCAAGCAAATTATATTTACCGTCTATGCAGACGATTTCCTAATTGGTCAATATCAATATATATATATAATATATATATATATATAATAAATAAGAAAAAGAATGGCATAATTTTTTTTTTTTTAATTGAGGACTGGGGAAGTTATACCTTTCCTGACATGACCACCTTAAAACCAAACTTTTACCAAAACCTTTTCGGATCCAAAGATACACAAACAAATATGTTTGAATAATGGTTAATACAGCCAAAAAGACAGTAATAAACAAGAAAGGAAAGCTAACTTCGGGCGGAGCCGAAGTTGATATACCCTTGCAGTCCTGATTGTGCCATTTCCAATCGTTTAGTTATATGGCGGCTATCGAATATGGTCGGGTGATCCGACATTTTTTGTATTAGTTATTAGTGCAAGGTTATGCTAAATAGTTTCCGCCACCGTACCTTGTCAAGAAGAAGAACCCAGTGGCAATCCCCCGGCACACCGGTCGCAGTAAACATATCCACGCCCCCTTCCCAGCTGTTGACGTCTCAGACCACGAAGTGGCATAATGAGACATTTGATAATTGTCGCCAAACCAACGAAATAATATTAAATATTACACTAGCTTACAAATTTAAGGGTAATCGAGTTAACCTTGAAATTAATAATTGTTCTATAGTAATTTGGTGCCGATGATCACACAAATTACAACCGTTTATTTTTTTTTAAAACTGTTTTAGATATATTTTTGAAAATCGTTTTTTTGTGGTCCTTTTTCGAATTCTTGGTAACATTTTTTGGTAAAAACATTCACAAGCAATATAAGTAAAAAATAGTGTCATTTTGAAATGATCAATTATCAAAATTAAAATTTTTGAAATTGGTCAAAAATGACACTATGTATTTTTATGCTTTGGTCGCTTGTGAATTCCAGAGATTTTATTCAATATAAACAAATTATATATCCACGTAAACATCATTTCAATACATTTCGGTTAATATCCCATTTTTGTTTTTAAACAGTTTTTTCAGGCAAAATAAAATAGGTAAAAATAAGTGACTGTGGGAGTGTCGAGAGTGAGAAATACATTTGTGTTTTTTTTAACACTGTGCAGCTTGTATGTCAACTGTGTACAATTGTGCAGATGTATTTGAGATACCAGAATTGATGGATCTGGCTAATCGCTGCAGTTAGCTTGTTAAATATTTTAAAAATTGGACCAAATTGGAACTAAAAAACACTCTAAAAAGCTACTATCCAACTCGTTGGCCTACTATATTTAACCTCTTGAAGTCGGTTCAGTTAAATTTGATGGGAATCTCGCAGATTTTGGAGGAAATAAATTAAATATTTATAATTACGGACATAAATTTAATTATTATTAGCGGAATAGTGAACCTTCTTGCACCTTTTTAAAGTCATGAAGTTTCACTCATTGCACAGTGACTACCAACCCACTCACACCCAAATATACTGTTAAGGAAAAAAGTGCACCCACTTCTAAAATAAGTAATTCATTTGGATGCATGCCGTTTTGGATTCATTCATGCAGAAGTCTAATATAAAAGGTGTATTATAAAACAGTAATCAATAAAAACTCAAGTTGCACATGCTTGCGTCAATGCAAGCAATCGTTATGATAAAAAAAATATTATATAATATATATTTCTAAAAATAAATACTATTGTTTGGAACATAACATATAATATAGTTTTCGTTATTTTGACTACTGCCTGCTTTAGTGACTTCATCCACTCTGCCGTGACTCCGCCAAGACTTTTGTTTTATTTTCCATCGTTGCCAAACCTTAAAGTGAGTCCAGATACTATTAATTAAACACAAATAGCGTTTTTACCGCAAAACTGGAATCGGTTAGAATTCAGTTTGGCGCACTAACGGTACAGCGTCCAAGTACAAGTCTATCAATGGATGGTACCGAACATAAACACAACATAAATTGCTATGTGAAATTGGACATCGTAAAAACGCTGCCAACATTTAACGAAAGACACGATGAGCACGTATCGTGGAGGTAGGCTGCATCAGATGCATACGAAGTGTTCAAAAAATACGACAGCAGTGAAGTAGTTAATATTAAAAACAAACTTTGCAGTCCCGCTCTAGCACTGCTAACGTCCCATAATAGCGTATTAAATTTCGATGCAAATCTGGCTAGGTTACACTGCACATATGCGGATATATTATGAAGCAGTGAAGAGGAACAAAATAGTTATGTCGCATAATGTGGACACGGCAACCATCATGATAAAGGAGGTCAGAGACAATGCCCTCCATAACTTCATTGCATGGCTTAAGAGACTGCTTAAATCGCATGGTGCTGCCAGGGCAACCAAGAAACATCCCGTCCCCGCGAACGCCAACACGTGGGGAGAAAAAAAGCATTGAAATGAGGGTCGTTAATGAGGGCAACAGACGGAACAGTAAATTCCATGGTAAGCAATGGAAAGGTGAGGATAAAAACCCACCAAAGGGTGAATGGGGAACAAAGGTTCCCAAGCAGGGCCAAAGCAATCCACAAGACGACAGCCTCTGGCCAAAGTGCAGTGACCCCGAAATCATGGACCAGAATTAAGTGCAACCTATGAAAGAAGACCTCTCAACAGCCCGGTTTAGGCAGGAAACAATTTGAGGAAAGCCACACAGTAATCCCAATTACAATGGGAAGAATTCAACTCAGTGTCAATCTGCGCAAAGACCTCAACCAGAAGGATGCACCACCACAGCTGAAGCGAATATTGCCTGTGTTAATATTGTAGCTTCGTTCCCCATTCGTTTCCATACTCCACATTTGCTCGCGTATTTTACGTTAACGTTCTAAGCTCCTTTTCGCTGCCAATGAATTGGAAATAAAAGGAAATTATACAAGAAATCGATAGTGACGAAAGAAGTAGGATTCTGCGCTAACGGTACAAGCGCCCCAGGTTGAGGTCTACAAAAGGGTGGTACCTAACCCCAATGTAAAATGCGACGTCAAATTGGACATCGTAAAAACACTCCCGACATTGAACGGAAGCCACAATGAATATGTTTCTTGGAGACAGGCTGCATCAGATGCATACGAGGTGTTAAAAGAACATGACGGCAGTGAAGCACACTACAAAGCCCTCGAGACCTGCTTACATCTCATAATAACGTTTAAAACTTCGATTTGAAACTTCAAAGTATTAAAAATCTTGATTGACTGTGCGGCAAAAAGATAGATAAACCCGTAAAGGAGCTAAAAAACGTAATGTCAAAACCCCTTTTACTCTGACCCGTGGATAGAGCTCATCAGAAAACAATCGTTTTATACACATTTTTGGGCTAAAAGCCACATTTCTTTCTATTTGATACTCAGGCCACATTCGATGCCATATGAGGCTTTGTTTCGCTAACGCGAGCCAGAGCGACTTTAGACGTAAGCAACAGCCCCATAAAATACGCAAATGTCGCTGAGAAACTTAAATAGTTTGATTGAAAAAACGTGAATTTCACTAAAGCCGATGACTCAATAGTGCTAGATTCGGAAAAGCCGAATTTATAACAAAGTTACTCTGAAAAGAATTAAAGTGTTTTCGATATCTATCGAGTCTCTCACTTTTAAAACCTCGGCCATCGCTACAATTCGAACTGTGAGCGACGAACCCGTCTAATCCAAAGTATACGTCTACCCTATGGGGCAGTAGATTTTTTGAATAAAGAAATCAAAGAATTGCTAAACAACGGCATAATTAGGCCTTCTAGGTCCCTGTTTAATGAGATTATTTTATCTCACAAATTATCAGAAATCAGGTTCTATCACCCACAGTTTCCGCGGTACACCTAAGAGAAGAAATTAATCAAATTTTGTGCGTGTTGTCGCAGTTTGTCCTCGATTTGATGCCGCAGTGCCGCGAAGGGGCGACTTGCTCCGACGAAATTCGACGCTTTGTTGCAGTGAACGGTTTGCGGACATCCTCGGCGCCCAACGATCCTTCGAAAGGCAAATAAAAAAGAATCAGTTGACAAATCTAAAACTACTGAAAAATGAACTGCCTAGGACCCAAAACAAACAAAAAGGGAAATGTAGTACTTGGTGGCCTACCACGAATTTTCAATGTCGTCTCAATAGGGCCACAGAAATCCACGCCACATATGGAGAATGGGCGGAGAGCACGGATTCAAACAAAGGGTAAATCTCCCATGATTTGAGTCATCAGATGAGGCTTGCATTTAAAACAGCGTATGCATGAACGTACTATCTGACTGAAGACTTCCTGCGCGTTTACTATCCAAACACGCTGTCGCAAGAGACTCACCAGTGCTCGTGGACCCACATGAAAATTCGACTCGTGCAAGTATCGGACATAGCTCTGGATAACTTGAGAGCGCTTCATCAACAATACTGGAAACTTGGCATCGTACGATGTAGGAGCATTAGCTAGTCGCCCCCCGACCCGCAACAACGAAAAGGCAAGCCCAGCCTGAGAAGCTTCATGGACGAATGGATTTAGTCTCTGTAGACTTGGGCTGACAACAAGGTATTTTCGAATATATTTAATTTCCTCTTGATTAATTTCCTCTTGGTTAATCCGACCGCATTTTTTTTTTACTTCCATCTGCAAAAGCTCTGGTGACGGATCAGACCAGGGACTCATTGGCCACTTCTCTTCCGGCTCCGTTAAAAACGATGGACCTGTTAAACAGATCGATTCCGCCGTCTCCGCCTCTTGACACGATATCTACCGGGTTCTGCTTAGTTGGTACATGCTATCCTCTGACCACTCTTGAATCTCAGCAACTCTATTTGATACGATCGTTGACAACGACGATGGATGGGAACGTATCCAATGAAGACAAACTTCTGAATCTGACCAATATATTCTACTTTCGATCATTACTTTTATAAGAGGCTTGATTTTACGGCAGAGGTCTGCGAGAAGATGAGCGGCACATAACTCAAGATGGGGGACCGTCTTTGTCTTGAGCGGCGCTACTTTGGACTTTGCAGTCATTAACGAGACTTTAGTACCTTCTGCAGATTCGCAATGCAGGCTCCATAGGCTCTTATCCATGCGTCAGAAAAGGCAGTATTCAGTCCTGAAGGCAGAATTCAAGTAGTCTTTCGATAATGTTCCTCACCCAACTCCTGTTCCGGCGACAACATCTTTTTAGAAAATGGAACTTCTTCCAATGACCAGAATTTTTTCAAATTGTGGTCTATTGATTCTAATATTTCTTTTTGGCAATTCAGGCTAGAGACCGATTGTTGAGGAATTGGCATATATTTTTCCGATACTATCCACCCAAGGAGCTTTTTTGCAGCATGGAATGGTTCGGACCTTGCTTTATTTGGCCAACGGACGAAAGTTCGAAAAATGATTCAGCTCCAATTAACATATCTATCCGCTGAGGTTTATAAATCTTTTGTAGGGTCCAATCTTTCGCGTTCACTGACTGGTCATGGGGATAGCCTGAAATGGTTTTTAAAATCCAGAAGTCTAACGGAAACTCGCTACCATTTATTCTCGACTTCACCACGGTGTGTATTTTTTTCTTTACTTGTGAATTAGATTGGCCAATTCCAAGTAAGTTGAGGCACGATTTCTCCGGATCTGTAAGCGTTGAGCAAGATCTTCAGTAATGAAGTTGATTTGTGACCCTGAGTCAAGTAATGCCCGGGACAATATGTGTTCGCCATTTTTTGTTCTAACGCTTACGATTAGCGTCGCTAGCAACACCCTTTTAGGGATGACGCATGCAAAACATGCGAAGTCGAAGGGCCACCATTCGTTAACGCTGGAGGAGGATTTTCTGTTGGTGGTGGTAACGCTAAATTATTTTCAGTCACTGTAAATCGGTGCAGAAGTTGATGGTGCGATCTTGCACAGATTTGCCATCTATTCAATTTGCACTTCACTACCGTGTGATCGTTTTGCAAACAATTTAAACAGAGAGATGCTGACTTAACAAACTCAAACGTTTGTATCACAAGAAAGGAGAGAGAACGGACTGCACTGGGCCAAAAAATGTTCTTGAGCGGAGGAGCAAGCCAACGAACTTCTATTAAGTTGCTTGCTAAATCTTCTTTTGGTTTGCCAGTCTCTTCAGCGGACATGTGCTGGTACCTATGACTTAATATTTTTTCGAAATCGGACCACAGCGGCAATTCCTTATAATCCAGTGACTCTTCCCATTTTTGCGTGGTCACTGGATCTACTCAACTCAAAACTAAATAAATTTTTGACTAATTGAGTTTGCACTTTTACTATCATCTCCTATAGACAAAAAATCCATAAATCGATGACACAGTGTCGATGAGACCCCTCAACGACGATGTAGACGTCTTGGAAATTGACTTATTTGGTTCACAAATATTAAACATTCGTAATCAAAGACTCTTTTTAGACTAGCGATAACTTTGTCATAATTACTCTCGGTGACCTAGAATGCCTGGATAGTTCCTAAGACTTCACCAGAGAGGCAAAAAAAAAATTCACCAAAGAGGCCTCCTCTCTAGCTCGGTCTTTTCTAGAGGAACTGATCCAGCTTCCAAACGTTCCTCTAACCGACGAATGCTTTTTACTTTAACATTTAATTTTCTTTTCAAATCATTAAGAGCCGTGGAAGTTAGTTTTGGTTTATTACTTTCCATTCTAAAAAAATTATTTTTTTTTTCTAAAAATAAATCGAAAGCAAAAGCGATGCAAAATTTTAATATTAAATATTATTTATTTAAATATGTTTTAATTAATTAAAATAAATAAATTTTTATTT
>JAJJHT010016864.1:2592619-2649548 GCA_021223865.1 Drosophila pandora
ATTTTTTATTTTTATATAATAAAAAAAAATTATTAATTTAAAAAAATGAAAATAATTAATAATTTAATGAGTAGTCGATTAATTTGATAATTGAGGCAGTGAATATTTAAAAAATAGTTGGTCGTCAATGACGCCGAAAACAATATACCCAGCGTAATACTTGGCGTTACGTTAAACAAAATGAAAAAAAAAGACTATTTTTAAAATACGAATGCGGCAAAAATTGAAACGAGGGTGCAATATTCCAGCACAAGACGGATTTGAATTTGTTTTTTTCAGAGCTTACACCGAATCTACGTAGTGTGTTACTGCCGTTAAACGGACCACCAGTAGGACTTACTTATACGAAACCTCTCGTAATCTCTGTATTATCTCGTGGTACTCATACCTAACCTACGTCGTGTGTTGCTCCCGTGAAACGGACCGCCAGTAGAACCTGCCGATACGTAACCATCGCTAAGTGCTTCTCCCGCCAGAAGAGTTCTTCCTTTTTTATGGTGATCTTTTATAAGATTAGATAATTACATTTTTTGAGGCATATTTGAGACATATTTTGAGGTTTGACATTGAAAATCTGAACTGAAATGCGTATATTTATTTGGCTACTATTAAAAATTATTAATTGCATAACAACTATGGTTAGCTGGTCAATGGTAGCTCTAAGGTCAATGTTAAAGAAAGTACGTGCTATGTACTAGTTCTGGGTCTGCTGACTCAGATCGCTTGGTATTGAACTTCTGCTCAGCTCGCTGGTAATGCGATTATTTTATCTCACAAATTATTACGAGAACAAAAAAAGAAAAAGAGTGGCTGCGTAAATTATTAAATGGAAAAACGACGAAAAGTGCAAATGCTTGCACTCGGACACGCAATATAATTCGAAATATATTCCATAATAAACATAAGCGTAGCTTATCTTTTCGCTCCCGCTCCGCTCTATGCTCACTTATACTAGACTTCCAATTAACTTTAATTTAACCCCCACATGGGTGGTGGACAAAACGGGACCAACGATACCGGCATCAGAAAAAACTGATTGGTGATCGACTTCAGGACTCATAACGGGCGAACTATCGCCGATCCCTACCCCATATCAAGCAATCCGATGATTCTAGCGAACTCGAGAAAAGCTAAATATTTTACGTCCCTAGATTTGAAATCAATGCATCACCAAATATACCTCGCCTAGAAAGACTGAGAAAGACTAAGACCTCCTTTTCAATTAACGGAGGCAAATACGAATTCTGCCGTCTACCCTTCGGGCGGGTGATTCTTTCTTTTCGAGAAGAAATCGGGAAAATATGTTACATCTATGCGGACGATGTCATTATATTTTCCTAAAGCGAAGATGTCAACATGAGGATGGCACGAAAACAGACGAGGTTCTTCAAAGAGAGCGTTGAATTTTTAGAATTCATCGTTACTAGAGGAGGAACCAGAACTGATCCGGAAAAGGTTAAAGCTATAAAGGAGTTCCCCGCACCAAAAAAAAAACAGTTTACCCTCAGATCCTTCCACGACCTGGCGAGCTATTACAGAAGCTTCGTAAAAAACTTCGCCGCGAACTTTGCCATCACACATCAGATGCAATGAATCCCTCCGCAGCGCATTCAATCACCTGCGAAATATCCAACGGTTCTACGGTTCCAAGGAGGTACGGATTTACACAGACCACCAGCTTCTTTCGAATGCCGTGTCTAAAACAAACACTAACGCTAAAATTAAACGGTGGAAAGCGTTCATTGACGAACACTACGGGAAGGTGCTTTACACGCCTGGGAAATAGAATCTAGTAGCCGATGCCCTGTCTTGGCAACCCCTTAATACCCTAGAGGCCGAAGCTTGCTCCGATGCCGCTACAGTGGAGCTTTCGCTTTCTTACGAAGCAAGAGTTCCCTGCAAAAAAGTTCTGGCATTGTAAAAACATCCGGAGGAAAGCCCACCGGGCTGCGCAAAAGAACAAATACTCCGGGACTATTATTTCCCAATGTTCAAGCTGGCTTGCAAAGTTTACGCAAATTGCAAAATCTGCAAAAAAATCAAGATCGACAATCACGACCATGTTGAAAAACCAATACAGCATCGATATTGTCAATGCGCTACCGCTACACAGTAGCTAGAATTGCCAAGTGGAAAGATTCCACAGTACCCTGATCAAATAGACAATTTATCTCTCTTTTTCGCCCTTATATAAAACACTCAATACATGCTACAATTCCCACTGGCTTGCCGTAATATCTATTGCACTACTGACCAGCACATAAATTTTTTATTTTTATACAATACAAAAAAATTTATTAATTTAAAAAATTGAAAATAATTAATTAATTAATTGGTAGTCGAATAATTTGATAATTGAGGCACTGAATATTTAAAAAAAATAGTTGGTCGTCAATGACGCCGAAAACAATATACCCAACCAAGTTGTAAGGTAGCGTGTTACTTGGCGTTCCGTTAAACAAAATGAGCAAAAAAAAGACTATTTTTAAAGTACGTAGGCGGCAAAAATTAAAACGAGGGTGCAATATCGACAATTTATCTTTCGTTTTCGCTCTTATATAAAACACTTAATACATGCTAAAATTCCCACAGGCTTGTCATAATATCTATTGCACTACTGACCAGCACAAGCGTGCGGATCAACCGCCAACGTTTTAGTGTGCAACAGTATGACCTGTTTAGGCACTCGACCAATTTGTCGGAGTTTTCCAGCATAATTGACTTTACGATCAAAATGCCCGAACTGTCCCCAATCGCCAAATCAGGGAAACTACAAGAACTCGACGTTACCCATGCCCAGTAAATTCTGCATGATCTAAAAATACAGCACAGGATGGCCCTGGATTTTTTAGGCACATCTCTCAACCTGGCTGATTTTAATAGAATTAACACAAATCAATTGTCGCTTATCGAGGCTAAAAATAGAAAAATTGTTATTAACACGAAAACACAACTTCACTCACTTCATTCTTTTACTTTATAGCGAACGGTCGTGTTTATTTTTGCGTTTGCTTTATAAATTTTTTTTCTTGTCAAACGCGGGTTTGAAACTTAATTTTAAACACTAATCTTGTGATTAATTCTTTAACATTAATTTTGTGACTTAATATTAAAATAATACTCGTATCGCTAAACGTTTGCGCAGCGACATATTTGGGGGAGCATTTGATCATTTTAAAAAGTTTTAATCCAAATATAGCTCTGCTTTCTTTTCTTAATCTTTCTGTTGAGCTAAAAATATTTTTTAATAGCGGCCAAATAAATACACGATTCCACAATTCAATTTCAATCAAAGTTCAATGTTTTTATTCGAGGGTTCAATCTAACCAAACTTGCAGCCGCACAAGTTAGTGCCAAAAATACAAGTAAATCAAAGCTTAGCAATAGGCTGGATCTTCAACAGAATCCTTGAGAGGCAGCAGGCACAACCTTGATACCGCACGCTTAGTCGTTCCAACCGTTGTCTTAAATATGGCTACACGGTTCACTCCGTCACGCCCAGCAACCAACTCCAGTATCCTGGCCAGAGGCCACCTCGTTTGGGGGTAGATTCTAATCCTTCACCTGGACTATGTCCCCAACAGAAATTACAGGGCCAGGGGTGCGCCATTTGGAACGCTGCTGCAACAGCGTGACATACTCCTCCTTCCAACCGGCCCAGAAAACTTGCTGCAAGAAAGAGACTCTCTTAAGAGAGTTAGAACTTCTAGGTCCGCAGGATTTTCTGAAATCGACACAAGGGGTCTAGAATTAATGATTGAGGCTATGCTGCACAACAAAGTCCTCAATTCCTCGAAGCCAAAAACTGCGGGACCGCCACTGCACAGTGGTCGATTTGGCATATCTAGCATCGTTTAATTCAATTTTCAATGTTTCGATGAAGTGTCCTTTATGTTAAATTATTGCTACCAGTGATAATATCGATATAAATTATTTTAATTTTCTATCGATAATCGAGCTGCAGTTTTCTATCGAACATTATTAACGAACAGTCCGCTTCCCTGCCATTTCTTAGACTGAAGTGAACTAACTATTAGATTTTCAAAAAAACATCTTATATCAAATAAAGTGTTTTATATTGTGAACTAAGGTGTGTACTTGACCAAAAAAATGTGTTTGTGACCTGTGTTTATTTGTTGTACTTGGAATTCAATATATAAAATATTAATATTGTAAACCTTTTTATGACGCAGAGACTAACTTTTCTCAGATCTAAACTTTTAACGCCTACCTTCGCCCGATCTACTCTTTGTTGATTATGTAAGTATAGATTGTTGCCCTCGTGAATTAACAAAGCAAGTCTGCAACTTTGTGCAGCTTAAAATATTGAAGTACTTTTCAGGAACGATGTCTGTGACCAAACGGAAAGTTATTTTGGTGTGGTACGAAGAAAAAAAACAGTGTCGCAAATTATTAGCCGTAAAAATCATGTGTTTGGAAACAATCTGAATAAAAAACACTTCAATAATGATGAACACAAGGTAATACGATGTTTCATCAAAATTCATATATATTTCGAGGTTGTATCCACCATATTGGGTCCGCCATTTTGAATTTTAAAAAACCAACTTCAGCTTCGACTCGAATAACTCCTAGACACAATGTTTCATCAAAACCTGGCTGAGGAATCTGAAACGAACAGTCATGGCGCGAGAATCCTGTACTGACAGATTCGGGTGGGACGGGAGGTGCACGCTGTTGCCGGCCTAGACCTCGTCGGCTAGTGGGTGGGTCCCTCTGAAACTCCCCTCTCTCCCCACAAGATCCTTGCTGTCCATCATAGAACCTCGAATTTAATCGAGTGCGTGCCTCGCCTGCCGAACAGCGCAGGCTTACCAAACTATTCTCTCTAAAAAATTTTCGGCCCGCAAGCGGTCCAATGTAGCACCCCAGGAACGATCAGGTGACAGCATGGCGGCTGCAAATCACACCCGGCTGTATTCTCTTAGCACATTATAAACATTTTATTATTTCTAATCCACATTATATTCCCTCAACTCCTAATCTTACAATCTGAACCTAACTGCTAAACTTCATTCAATATCTCTTAAATCTAGGGCATATGTACTAGATTACGACAAAACTTCAATTATCAAACGTTAGGTGGTCTTAATTTCTACGATTGCGCAATAAAAATATAAAGAAAAGTGGGTTGTCTTCACACCCGCTAACAAGCATGCCCGTGTGAGAAGGTTCGCGCGAGGGACGTGGGACGGAATCGGGGTTCCGGACCCTGAGCTTGGGAGTGATATGTTGGTTTATTTGCTTGATTTGATTTAAACTACCGCTGTAGACTCAACGCGTGGATCATGCCCGAGCTTGGGATTGTCCAAAGGATGCAGACGGCAACGAATGACTCTACTTCGGGGAAATTTAACTATATTTCTCACTCACCACTTCATCCAGTTGTTGCGATGATGAAAGCGCTTTCTTCATGCCACCAGTAGGGGAGTGGTACAAAATTTAAGGGTCGCCAGATGCTTCCCGATGTTCTTAAAACTAACAAGGAAAGAATCTCTACGTCGTCGCCTGCTCTTGGATCTGCCTTTTACTTCGGAGCAATCGCCGAACGCGAGTGACCTGCGGGCAGCAACAGTCTACGGCAATTATCACCGCGAAATCTCCTTTCTCATTTATAGCTCCGCCAGCTCGTTGCCCCCGGGTTCGGGCACGCTTGCGCCTGCTCTTTCTTGAAACTCCTCTTTCAGAGCACGCGGTTGCCCGAAGTCTCCGAGGGTGAGGTCAAATCCGCCTCCGTCGCTGGGATCGCCTCCTAGGTTCCTTCTTTTCTCTCCTTCTGTTGCTCCACGATCCTAATGCCGCGCAACTCCCGCCGCGCTTGTGCCGGGCACGTGCCGCCCTCCTTCTCCTCGCTTCCGCTGGGGCCCACGGAGACAGCTACTCCAAGTATCACTGCCCGTGGGGCACTCCAATACGCTCACTCAGCCTTGATATTCGCCGAGTTCCTATACAAAACACCATCAAATTATCCACCTTACCTCACTAACCAAGCTACACTCACCTAAGCGGGTTATTCCCGAGCTCTGCCACTAAAGCCGTCTCGGCTAGCACCCAATTGACGCTTTCCGCTGCGGATCGCCGTAACTCCAGATTCGGAGTCCGTATTCCCGGGACTCCGAAGACACCGTTGTTGTCTTTTTTCCTTAATCTCGGCCCCGAATACCTTCGGTGTCGCCGGTTCACATGGGAAAGAACGCAAGCTTCACGCCGCCATTCGGACCTACCTCATACCCGTTCGATCGTACATGATCCCCCCTGTCGCTGGGCTGCCAACTCCTGTAACTTTACCCCTATCGATATTTTTCGGCGTTGCCACCTCGACCATCTCTGCCTGCCTGTTACAAATCTTCGCTTTAAATCTTGGCACCCACAAAATTGCGACCGGGGGTGTGTCCTGCGGGGTAGGTATGATACGCCAAAAGAGCAGCGACTACGAGGGAGCAGCGACGTCAGAAGAGCAGCGACTACGAGAGAACAGCGACGCCAGAAGAGCAGCGACTACGAGAGAGCAGCGGCAGCAGCAGAGCAGCGAAGAAGACAACAGCAACAACACAGGCCCCGCAACCAGAGTCGGTGAGTCCAAACGAAGCGAGCCGTTTCGGCGCCAGGCACCAAGACCACACGACCTGCCGGGCGCTAGCTTTGGGAGGGCGTGTATATGGGCCCCAACCCAATGCGGGGATCGGGGATCAACGAGAGGACGAGCGGTCGGTTGGCTGAGCCAAGCAGCCGGTGAGATTCACCTTTTTGTAAATTTAACATAATAAAGGGGATCTGTATTAAACGAAGCATCCCGTGTAATTTCTGGGCTCGGGCAATCACGACGGATATAAAAATTCGGTGGAACGTACCCCAAACCTATGTGAGCTAGTCGCGGCATTTGTTGCGAACAAACATTAACAAAAACAGTTCGTTACACCACGAAGCAAACCAGCATCATCCACAAAGGGAGCAAGCGAGGCA
The DNA here is from genome assembly GCA_021223865.1 of Drosophila pandora. Taxonomy (NCBI): domain Eukaryota; kingdom Metazoa; phylum Arthropoda; class Insecta; order Diptera; family Drosophilidae; genus Drosophila; species Drosophila pandora. The sequence continues at coordinate 2,599,604 of JAJJHT010016864.1, forward strand.
AGCGTGATTTTAGTAATCTTATCTCTTCCTTAAACTCGGTAAGCTGGACGACGCGCAACAGCAGATGGGTTCCTCCTTAGGGATCCTGGTAGAAATCCCTTCGTGACGGATGCGGCGTCAAAATTTTTAAATGTAGGAGAACACTCTCTGTAGAGAGGGAAACGAGTTGGCAAACTTTGACAATGCGGCGATATCCCTGGGTGGAGCCGTAGCCAATAATGCCCTGGCGTGAAGTTCGATGGTTGGTTTGGAACCACGAAAAATGTAGGGCCTTGGGCCAAAGCTGGGAATTTAATAGCTCAGTGGGAAGAGAACCTCTTGACAGTAGATCGGCTGGGTTAAAAGCAGTAGGAACATTTTTTTTTTTTTTTTTAAGCTTGATTTTATTTATTGGATCTTCTCTTTATGAGTCTAACAATAAGGTTGCAAATCTTAAAATAATAATACGTTATCTAACAGTTTAATTTAACTGAATAGAGACAACATGGTCCTAATAATTAGCGCTGGATTGGAAGGTCGTTGCGGTGTAGGCGGGAACTGCTAGAAATTCGCGTGAGGGCTCTCGCGAGATGATTTGGATGTACTGATAGCCTGTTGTAGTACTTTGTTGTAATTTGTGCTATCTCTTCTCTGACGAGTGGTATGTCAAGGCCTTACAGTCCAGGCTAAGGGGTTGAGCGGCTATTGATAAGCCAGTAGAGGCTGCTGGCTTTGAGCTTTAAATGTGTTCTTTTTCCTTCAATGTGGCTGCGCCAAGTAAGACGTCTATCGAAATGTACGCCAAAATAAATTACTTCATTTGCTATCGGAACCACTGTGTTGTTTAGAGTAGAGGAGGGCCGTCTTACCTGTTAAGTGTGAACGTTACGTGTTTGCATTTTGTTCGTTAACTATGATTCACCAGTCGGATAGCCATTTCTCTACTGCCACCAGGTGTTTAACAAGTTGCGGCGTTGCTTGCTTGGGGCATCTCGAGCGGCTTAGGATCGCTGTGTCATCAGCAAAAGTGGATTGGGTTAGTTGCCAGCTCATTGGGATGTCCGCAGTGTAGATAAGGTAGAGTATTGGTCCTTACACGCTGCCTTCCGGCTCTGATGATCATCGAAAATGGCAGCATTACATCTTACTGAGAATTTCCTATTGTAAAGGTATGACTTCAGAAGTTTGTGAGTGTTGGTTGGGAGCATTTTTGTTATTTTGTGCATTAAACCTTTTAACCATAATCTGTCGAAAGCTTGTGATAGGTCCAGAAATATCGCAGTGCAGCACTCCCTTTGTTCGAATGCATTTCAGATTTCTGAAGTTATGCGGTTGACTTGCTCGATGGTTCCATGTTTTTCTCGAAAACCGAATAGATGAGTCGGGATTTTGTTGTGTGTTTTGAGATATCGTGTAAAAAATTTTTCGAAGAATTTTGATAGACACGTTAGTAAACTAATTGGTCTCTATGATGAAGCAGTTGTGCGGTCTTTGCCAGGTTTTGGTATCAATTTGATGATCGACTTTTTCCATCTCTCTGGAAAGTTCAATAATCATTTTTGGTGAAATTAGGTCGCATCCTGGAGATTTTTTTGGGTAGAGTTGTTCATTTATGATTTTGAGTAGCTCATGTGGTCTAAATACAATTAGTTTATACGTAGATGTGTCGATATCTGATATTGCTGGCAGTGAGATACCGTTTGATGCTGTATTGGGCTAAAGATAATTTTGACGATGTTCCGCAAATCTCTCGGCTCTTTCTCCGTCGCTGCGCGCCCAATTGCCTGTGGATGCACTAATTGGCATTGCAGATTCTAATGGTGCGCTAAGTGATGACTGTGCTCTCCAAAGTGGGAACATGGAGCTCATTGGAGATAACTGCTCTATGTAATGTTTTTAGGACCTTTCTTCTTCTTGACGGAGTGCAGCTGTGAGTCTTCGTGTAGCATCTTTAAACCTTTGTTTTGCAGATGGTGGTCTGTTGGATTGCCAGTCTCGCCGTGAGCGTCACTTTGCTTGAACAAGCTGTTCTATTTCAACGTTCGTGTATGTATGATTGTACGAGGTTTCTTGCGTTTGTGGGGTTGACATGCGAGCTGCTGCGACCAAGACGGATTCAAGGGCGTTTGTGGATAAGTTGATATCAGATTCGTCACTCTAACGTTGATTCAACTCGATGTGCGAACTTACATATTTTTTGTTCTTGAGCCAGTTGGTTTTATTCGTTGTTAGTCTGAATGGTTTATCTACTACTGGATGTAGATTTAGTTGGAGGAGTACAGGCGAGTGGTCAGACGATAGATCTAGTAAGAAGTTGGCGCTTATCAGGTTGCGTGGAATGTTCTTTGTGATTGCAAAGTCTATCAAGTCTAGCAATTTTCTGGGATCTGTTGGCCATTATGTAGGTGTCCCAGGTGACACACAGTCTAGCTTGTTGCTTGGTTTTAATATTGCGTTGTACAACTGCCTTCCCTTTGGAGTCACCAGTCGAGAACCCCAGGGAGTATGCTTGGCATTAAAGTTTCCTGCTGCTATAAATTGTTCGCTCAGAGAGTTGAAGTAGTCCATAAATTGGGATTCGGATATTGTAAACCAAGGAGGACAGTATACGGCGGCAAGCTTTAGAAAACGGTGGTCCATCTGTACCTCTATAGATGTAGCTTGCATGTAGTTAGTGGCGAAACTATTGTGGAAGCAGTGCTTAATGCGTTTTCTAATCAGAATCCCGGTCAATCATTGCTTCAAAATTGTTCGTAGACTATTCTCCTGGTTGGTGAGGGGAAACTGATGATCGTGGCTTGGTGGGGGCGGTGCTTTTCAGGCCCATTTTTAACTGTGTTGCCTCCACAGTTTCCACACTCTTTGCTGCTGGGATCCTCTTTGTTTTTTGGGCATACGTGAGAGTCATGAAGTTCTCCTCAAACAACGCATACTGGACGGAGAGTGCAGTAAGTCCTTGTGTGGCCGTATTCCGGACAATTATTACACTGCACCGGCCCATTTCTCTTATGCGGCTCTTCTACGGTTATTCTGCGATGAAGTAGGAACTGGAGAGTAAAAATTGGGTTCACTTCATTTTTTTTCAGAGCCTTGGATTTGGTTTCGGGTTCGAGTTCTACCTGGAACAGAGGTTGAGGCTTTCTTTCTCTATTCAAAATGTTAGTACCATTTTTAACATTAAAACCTTTTTTCTTTAGTGCGCCTGTAACTTCGGCGGGTGTTACTTTCGGTTCAATACCTTTAAGTACTACTTGCTGGCCTTGACCTGCTTTTTAATTGGTACGTGTTTTTATTGTTGTCGTTTAAATACTTCGACAAAATTTTGTAATTTACTTCCGTATAAGTCTGAACTTTTGTTTCGTGAATATTTCCCTTTGTTAGTGGAGCTTGTCTGGTCCGATTAGATTTAGTATTGAGCTTACGAGGGCATTATAACTTTTCTCTCTAATGTAAATCGGCGGCGGTTTGGGCTTTTTATTGTACCCTACGATGTGTTCAGGGGGTATTTCATCAGATTTATCTGCCAAAAAAGCAAATCTGTTTGCTTCTTTGGGCTTCTCTGATGTGGATTGTTTTGAGGTGCCGCAAGTTATTTTGGCAGAATTACCAAGCCTAGAGTTCTGCGGGCTGAGCTTACGTTTTATTTGTATGTACCGATCCAGGCCAGTCTGTACGGCCGAACGTTGTTTAGAGGAGAGCGCGCTGGAGTAAGGTGCTGCATTATTTGCTTGCACAGCAGATTTCGTTGTTGCAGTAGATGGTATTGCGCGAGCAGTCAATACTATTGTAAATGTTGTAGAAGTAGCCGTTGCAGTTGCTAGTGACGTCACTGTACTTGTGACCGTGGCTAAGCAGGTTGGCATGAGGGAGGGGTATGAGGTTTTGTCCAACAAGAGCGCTGGAGAGCAAGAGCGCGCCCTGCCTAGCGATGTTGGATTAAGTGCATTACTCGGGCTTGGAGTTAATGATCGCGGTTGGGTAGTTTTTGTTGGGTTAGCGGTCACGTTGTCTTGGGTTGACACGATTGAGTGGTATGCGTTGTTTCGTTGCAGAAAGAGCCGACGGTCGTCTTGCTGACGTTGGAGCACCGTATGAGTGTCGAATTCACTCATAGCTTAATGTTTTGGATTTTCTTCTTGTTAATTTACATAAAATGTACGAAGTTCATCGCACTAAGCGTCTTTTCGCCCACTGTGTGTTGATGTTAATAGCTTGCACTTCTTGTTTATCGAGATTAGTTTATCTCAAGGAAAACAAAAGGAAAAATTTGGTGGCTGTAAAATAATTAAATTGCGAAAAAAACGAACGAAAACGAAAATGCGTGCACTCTTCGACGTTATAAATTCGGTTATATTTCATATTAACAAACCTTAAGCCTAGCTTATCTAGTGCGGCGAAGCGGGGCGAATTCATGGGAGAGCGCAAGTGAGAGCTTCACTTGCGCTCCCGCTCCGCCCTAAACTAACTTATACTAGACTTCATAAAATTCTACTTATTATCTACATCTAATTATACCCCGGCCCCGTTGAAGGCCTTCCTTAGGCTTCAACTATTGGCAGCCTTGCCAGCTTGTGGACTGCTCTCCGAAACAATGCTCCTCTACTCGTCCTGACGTCGGCGACCCTGACCCTTCCGTCCGCGCCGGCGTGAGTCTCGACGACCCTGGCGGTGATCCACTGCTGGGGCGGCTGGTCGTCATCGGCGACCAGGACCAGATCGCCCTTCCTGGCGTCCTCCTGCTCCCGCTGCCACTGCGACCGCGCCTGTAGGCCCAAGACGTACTCCCGGGACCAACGCTGCCAAAACATTTGCTTGATTGACGAGACAAGCCGCCATCGCCGCAAGCACGTTAGACCCTGCTGGTCCGGGGACCGCGGTGCTGGTGGGGCGATGAGCGGCCCGCCTGTCAACAGGTGCCCGGGAGTCAGCGCCTCGCCGTCGCTTGGGTCCTGACTGAGGGCGCCCAGGGGCCTCGAGTTCAGGACGGCCTCGACTCCAACGAGGACGGTCTGCAGCTCCTCTGCGGTCAACTTCGCGCTGCCCACCGCTCGTAGGAGTAGGTTCTTTGCAGACTTCACACCTGCCTCCCATAGTCCGCCCATGTGCGGAGCCCGCGGCGGTATGAACGCAAATACGCATCCTTTTTTTGATGCGTATTGCCGCAGCTCGTCCGCTTCGCTCTCGATCTGGTGCCGCAGTGCCGCGAAGTGGCGACTCGCTCCGACGAAGTTCGTCGCGTTGTCGCAGTGCACGGTCTGCGGACATCCTCGGCGCCCAACGAACCTTTGAAAAGCCAATAGAAAGGAATCAGTTGACAAATCGGAAACTACTTCTAAATGTACTGCTTTAGACGAAAAACAAACAAACAGGGCAATGTAGGACTTGTATGGTGGCCTACCACGAATTTTCAAGGTCGTCTCAATAGGGCCACAGAAATCCACGCCACATATGGAAAATGGGCGGAGAGCACGAACTCGATCTAAGGGTAAATCTCCCATGATTTGAGTCATCAGATGAGGCTTGCATTTAAAACAGCGTATGCATGACCGCACTATCTGACTGCAGACTTCCTGCGCGTTTACTATCCAAACGCGCTGTCGCAAGAGACTCACTAGTGCTCGTGGACCCACATGAAAATTCGACTCGTGCAAGTATCGGACGTAGCTCTGAACAAATTGAGAGCGCTTCGTCAACAATACTGGAAACTTGGCATCGTACGAAATAGGAGCATTAGCTAGTCGCCCCCCGACCCGCAACAACGAAAAGGTAAGCCCAGCCTGAGAGGTTTCATGGACAAACGGACTTAGCTTCTGTAGGCTTGGGCTAACAACAAGATTTTTTCTAACATTTTTAATTTCCTCTTGATACTCGTGCTCTTGGACTATCTGGACAATTTTATTAAACGCGTCTCGATATTCGACAGGGGAAGGTACATTATCAGAAGGAACTACTAATTTTTTACATTTCTTTATAAAGCGGACCATGTAAACGAACACTCGCAGCAGTTTTAAGTGAGAGGAAAATCCTTCTATCACTTCCAACAAATATGAGGTAGAGACCATTGCAGTCAGTCCGACCGCACTCTTCTTTGCTTCCATCTGCAAAATCTCTGGTGACGGATCAAACCGAGGGCTCGTTGGCCACTTATCTTCCGGCTCCGTTAAAAACGATGGACCTGTGAACCAAATTGATTCTATCGTTTCCTTTACGTCTCCACCTCTTGACACAATATCTGCCGGGTTCTGTTTAGTTGGTACATGCCGCCACGTGCTATCCTCTGACCACTCTTGAATCTCAGCAACTCTATTTGATACGAACGTTGACAACGACGATGGATGGGAACGAATCCAATGAAGACAAACTTCCGAATCTGACCAATATACACTTCGTTCGATCGGTGCTTTGATAAGAGGTTTTATTTTGCGACAGAGGTCCGCGAGAAGGTGAGCGGCACATAACTCAAGACGGGGGAGCGTCTTTGTCTTGAGCGGCGCTACTTTCGACTTTGCTGTCAACAATGAGACTTTACTACCTTCTGCAGATTTGCAACGGATATAGACGCAGGCTCCATAGGCTCTCATCGATGCGTCAGAAAAGGCATGAATTTCAATTGGTGACATTGGCTCACTCATCACAAATCTCGGTATTGAGATCTCTTCTAACTGTGACAAGGCAAGCTGAATCTTGTTCCATGCGGTTTCCAAGTGCAGTGGAATGGACTCATCCCAATCTAGCTTATTGAGCCAAAGTTCCTGTAACAGGATCTTTCCTTTAATAAGGATCGGGCTTAATAAGCCAAGAGGGTCGAAAAGCTTTGACGTCACCGAAAGAATATTCCGCTTAGTCGCCCTTTGACCCATGACTGACATATCAATTTCGAATTTAAATACATCATCTTTAGGAACCCAAACGATTCCTAATGTTTTTGTCAGCTCTGAGTCCGAAAGTGTTATTGGCTTAACCGTGCTCTCGGATGCAGTAACTTCAGGCGAGTTTGAAAACCACTTGCTCAATTCAAACCTAGCGTTTTTAAGAACCTGAGTTACTTCAGACTTAATTGTCTTTAGCTCCTCCACGCAACCAGCACCCGTTAACATGTCGTCGACGTAAAAGTCAGACCCAATAACTTTAGCAGCTCGAGGGAATGTATTTTTCGCGGATTCACTCAACCTCTTCAAACACCTTATGGCCAGGAATGGGGCTGGTGCAGTGCCATACGTAACGGTGTTGAGCTTGCACAATTTCAAGGACTCAGACGGGTCTTTTCTCCACACTATCAACTGGTATCGTCGATCTGCTTCATTTACCATCACTTGACGATACATCTTTTTTATGTCGGCTACCAGAGCGAATTTGTTTAGCCGAAATCTAAGAAGAGTTGAGTAAAGCTCTTCCTGAATTGTTGGACCCACCATCAACAACTCATTTAAACACTTTTGTGTGGATGTCTTGCAGGACGCATCGAAAACGACTCGAAGTTTGGTCGTTGTACTTTGCGGCCGCAAGACACACTGGTGGGGTATGACGTAGTGTGGAGAAGCAAGAACGTCATTGCTTGCAGGGGACATATCGCCTAGGGATTCGTATTCTTCCATAAATTCCAAATACATTTTCTTTAAGTTCGGATCTCGAGATAATCTTCTCTCGAGCGACAGGAATCTGCGTTTGGCTATCTCGAATGAATTGCCCAAAACGCTTGGATCCGACTTAAATGGAAGTTTAACTTCAAATCGACCTGAAGGCAGAATTCTTGTAGTCTTCCGATAGTGTTCCTCACATAGCTCTTGTTCTGGCGACAACATCTTTTTAGAAGATGGAACTTCTTCCAACGACCAGAATTTTTTCAAGTTTTTGTCTATTGACTCTAATACTTCCTCTTGGCAATTCAGACTAGAGACTGGCTGTGGAGGAGTTGAGGAATTTGCCAGATATTTTCCCGATACTATCCACCCAAGGAGAGTTTTTTGAAGGATGGGATGGTTCGGACCTTGTTTTATTTGGCCAACGGACAACAGTTCGAAAAATGACTCAGCTCCAATTAGCATATCTATCCGCTGAGGTTTGTAAAAATATGGGTCTGCTAACGGCAAGTTCTTTGGTAGGGTCCAATCTTTCACGTTCACCGACTGGTCAGGGTGATAGCCTGAAATGGTTTTCAAAACCCAAAAGTCGAACGGAAACTCGCTACCATTGACTCTCGACTTCACCACGGTGTGTATCTTTTTCTTGACTTGTGAATTAGTTTGACCAATTCCAAGCAAGTTGATGCACGATTCCTCCCTACGGATCTGTAAGCGTTGAGCAAGCACTTCTGTAATAAAATTCATTTGTGACCCTGAGTCAAGTAATGCTCGGGCCAAGATGTGCTCACCATTTTTTGTGCGAACGCTTACGATCGACGTTGCTAACAAAACCCTTTCTACAGACGACGCATGCAAAGCATGTGAAGTAGAAGGGCCATCATTCGTTAACTCTGGAGGAGGATTTTGTGTGGGTGGTGGTAATGCTAAGCTATTTTCGGTCACTGTAAATCGGTGCAGAAGTTTATGGTGCGATCTTGAACAGATTTGGCACCTGGTCGATTTACAATTCGCTACCGTGTGACCTTTTCGCAGACAATTCAAACATAGAGAGGCTGACTTAACAAACTCAAACCTTTGCATTACAGCAAGGCAAGCGAACGGACTACACTGGGCCAAAAAATGGTTGTTCGCGTTACAATAACTGCAAGCTGGTTTGGCGTTGGTAGAAGAACAAGCCAACGAAGTTCTATTTAGTTGCTTGCCGAACCCAGTTCTTTCTTGTTTTGGTTTGCCAGTCTCTTCAGCGGACAGATGCTGGTATCTACGATTTAGTATTTTTTCGAAATCGGACCACAGCGGCAATTCCTCATAATCCAGTGACTCTTCCCATTTTTGCTTGGTCACTGGATCCACTCTACTCAAAACTAAATGAATAATCATTGAGTTTGCAATTTTAGTATCATCTCCTATGGATAATAGTGATCCATAAATGGATGATACAGTGTCGATGAGACCCCTCAACGACGACGCAGACGGCTGGGAAATTTTCGGAAGGCTGAACAGTTGACGTATTTGGTTCGCAAAGATGAGACATTCGTTATCATAAACTCTTTTTAAACTAGCGATAGCTTTGGCGTAATTACTCTCGGTGACCTGGAATGCCTTGACAGTTCCTAAGGCTTCACCAGAGAGGCAAGAAATTAAATGATTAAATTTCTCGATAACTGGAATGTTCACATCTTTGTCAACTAATGTCTCGAAAAGACTTATGAAATTTTTGAAATCCGAATAATTTCCACTGAATTTTGGCAATGCCAAACTAGGAAGTCGAGCTCGAGTTGGGGCTGCAGAAATTGCAGTAGCTGAACGGGAGTCTTCAGCTGAATTCAAGGCATTACATAAGGACATAATCCTTGCCTTGGTAGTTATTCCTAATTCTTCCAACTCGGCTCCGAAATCATCCATTTCATCTATTTGCTCGATCTGGTCTTGCAACTCATTTGCTTTAGAAATTGCCTCATCTAAAACCTGAAGCCTGCATTCTAGCTCGGTTTTGTTTAGAGGAAGTGATCCATCTTCCAAACGTTCCTCCAACCGGCGAATGCTTTTAACTTTGACATTTAATCTTTTTTTTAAGTCAATAAGAGTCGTGGAATTAAGTTTTTGTTTAGTACTTTCCATTTTAAAAAAATTTGTTTTTTCAATACAAAAACGAAAACGATGCAAATTTAAGATTTAATAATTTATTTCAAATTTTTTATTAATTTTAAAATATTAATATTAAAAATTTATTAAATTTTTTATTTATTAAATTTTTCTAAAATTTATTTAAAAATTATTGAATTTAATTCAACAACAAAAAAATGCGAAAACGAAATAATTAATTAATCTTATTTAAATATAATAAATAATTTATTAAATTTAACCAAATCTAAATTGATTAATTAATTGATAACGAATTATTTAACGATTAGGCACAGAGTATCCAAAAAAATAGTTGGTCGCCAATGACACCAAAACCAATATGCTCGACCAAATTGTAGGGGAGCGCGTCACTTGGCAGACCGGTAAACTATACGCGCCAAAAATGCATATACATACATACATACAGCAGCGGATAACGGTGGGAAACGAAAACGAGAATATTATCGCTGCATCTATTTGTATGTATGTAAACCAAATATATATGCACCTTTATTTTATCTGTAATAAATAAAATAATTTTGGCTGCACGATAGTATTTATTTGGACGATTTGTAAATTCGAGAACGAGGGGTAGGGGGCGACAGTGATTGCAAATAATATAAATATTCTCTTTTTTATTTTATCCACAGGCAGTACATTTAGGTTAGCACATATATTTATAATTAAAATTTTAGAATTTTTATATATGTTGTTATTTATTTTTGCTCTACTATTTTTTCTACGTACGTATGCGCCAAGAATTGAAAGGAGGGTGCAATATTCCAGCACAAGACGGATTTTAATTTGTCTTATCTCAACTTTCAATTTTTTGCACAAATACCTGGGTTTCTGCTTTCGGATCCTTTAATCCTGCGGCCTTTCCTTTCACAATTGATGCAGGTGCAGTGCATGGGGACGACGAATCCTTCCAGTAGCAGCTATGTAGAAGTTTGTTTCGCGACGCGGAGAATTCTTTAATTTGTGTTTTGAATTCACTGGCACAACCGTCGCGAGCAACTCTTTTTGTTTTTGAATATATATATGTTATATATATTTTATGTGTCACTGTCACTATTTTTTGTTGCTTTTATATTTAATTATTTACTACAGTCCACCCGGGGGCGCCAAAATGTTTATCGAGATTAGTTTATCTCAAGGAAAACAAAAGGAAAAATTTGGTGGCTGTAAAAATAATTAAATTGCGAAAAAAACGAACGAAAACGAAAATGCGTGCACTCTTCGACGTTATAAATTCGGTTATATTTCATATTAACAAACCTTAAGCCTAGCTTATCTAGTGCGGCGAAGCGGGGCGAATTCATGGGAGAGCGCAAGTGAGAGCTTCACTTGCGCTCCCGCTCCGCCCTAAACTAACTTATACTAGACTTCATAAAATTCTAGTATATTTTATTTAAATTACTTGTAAGAAGATAGGAAAAAAAAGAAAAAATAAACACGTCTGCACTCGCCGACGATCCGATTCTTTCTTAGGAACATAATTCTCAGAAACAAACACGTTAAATCGAGCAGGTTCATCTTGAATCCGGGATAGGGACACCGAGCAGTCACACCAACAATAATAGTCTCCTTTATATGTTCCAAGATCAGCAACTTCACCCATCAGTCTTGCTAGTAACTCAGCTCCAGATAGTTTTAGCTTCGGTATTGTCTGAGTTTTAATGAGTGCCACTCGACTCTTTGAGCATAACAGCCGACAATCAGACCCTGACAATACATATACGCTCATACGCATTCAAGCTAGCGTCGCATAATCCGTGGACCTCCAGCCTTTCTTGGCAGGGAATGACAAAACGAGCAAACTTAATTCGTTAAGTTTGGTCAAAACTGGAAGAGAATTGCAACCACTCGGAGAGAAGGGATTGAGGAAGGCTTTCATCCCATGACAAATTTTCTTAGGACAGAGTCTGCAATAGGATCTTTGCCCTGGTGACGACAGGACCTACTAAGCCCATCGGGTCATAAAACCGAGCAACAAAAGATAGTATAGATCTCCTGGATGGTTTGGCGGTGGGCTGAAGAGCTTCAAAGCAGCAGTACGTCAGCAGAAGGATCCCATGCTAATCCAAGAGTCTTTGTGAACGGACTGCCATCATTAAATTTTATGTATGACTCTCTATCACCTTTTGGGTACGCCTTCCAAAATCTCTGGGATGTTGGAGCACCATTTCCTTAATTGAAAGTGACCCTTGTTCAACAGGCAGCTTTTATCTCAATCGCCTTAGTTTTCGTTGGGGCACCAGATATGAGGTCGTCCACATAAAAGACGCTGGCTTTGTGCCATACGTCACGGTGTCGAGCTTAAAAACATTCATGTCATCATGGATAGACTCTCTCCAGATTCCTGCAGCAAACTATCATCCAGAAAGACCCTTACGTAGCGGTACATCTTGCAAATGTCTCCAGTCAAAGCTACAAGGTGAGACCGAAACCGAAGCAAGGTATGAAAAAGCTTTGGTTGAATCACGGGGCCGGACATCAGGACATCATTGAGGGAATAACTAGAGGATGTAGCAGCCGAACCATCTAACACAACTCTCAGCTTAGTAGTGTAACTGTCTTTCTTCAGGACGCTGTGATGGGGAAGGAAATCGCACTTACCTCGCAATTCCTGCGGCACCAGAGACATGTGACCCAGATCCAAGTATTCCTTGATGTAAGAAGTATATTGGGTCCTTAAATTCGGATGACGATCCAGCTTGCACCTCAAGTGAATGGAGCCGCCGCAAAGGCTGTGCGTAGGATTCCCCTAACAGCTCCACACTGTGCTTGATTTGACCTGGTGCATGACGAAGTGGGCTTCGCAATCGAGCTCCTCCTTAGTAGCCTGAACGATTGGCGCAGTGCAGACATCCAATTCCCAGAATTGCTGGAGAAGATAATTGAGGCAATCGTCAAAAGGGTTTGCGGAGTCAGCAGGAATCATCTTACATGAGGTGGCCAAACCTGGGGTTTTCATGGTGCCACCTCCTCCAGAAACTACCCATCCAAAACGTGTTTTCTGCACCTTAGGCAAACCGTCTCTTAGCTGGATTTGGCCGACTGAGAGCAGATCAAAAAACAGGCTTGGTCCAATCAGCAGATCCACACGGAGGGCTCTGTGGAAGTTCGGATCAGCTAGAACCACATTGGCGGGAACCTTCCAGTTGGACACATCTATGCTTAAGCCAGGTTGAAGCTCTATGATGTGAGACGCCACAACTGTCTCAATGTACACAGAATACGTGGATAGGCGTGACTTCAGGCAAACGTTAACCGATGCATTCGTAGGGAATTCAGCGTCTCCACGGCCAGTCACTGCTGCAGAACGTAGGCATCATAGTTTGCGGCATTTCGGTGGCAACTCGCCAGCTCAAGGCCAACTCTCCTCTCCCGAGGTTTCTGCATCTGGCGACCCTGTTTCTCGGTCAGCGTCCATTCCTGTCAATTCTCCTTGTGATGTGGTGCTGCTAGCCACTGCCAATATTTTGGTCAGGAACCGCTCCGGAGTTCTACTGCCCTACCGAGCGCTGCTCGATTCTGGTTCGCAGGTGCATCTAAGCACCTCAAGGCTGTCAAACCAACTGCAGCTGCGGAAGATAAGGTCTCCGATTTCTGTATACGGTATAGGTGACGCAGGATTTTCTACCGATGGGTTTCGTCATGGTAGAACCCATGGGATGGGTTGCGTCATTTTCACCAGCCGCAGCGAGTTGATTTGCTAATTGGAGCTGGATTATATTACGAGCTGCTTTGTGTCGGGCAAATTCATTGGTCGCCTGGTTTTCCCTCAATCCAAAAAACTCGGCTCGGTTGGGTTGTTTGTGGAGGCGGAGGTCCTGACAATGGCAAGGTTCTCATGGCTGCTGAGGGGTCGGGACTGATCTGCCCAAAAGGGCCTTTAGATGAGCGGCTCGATCAACTTCTTCAACAGTTCTAGGAAGTGGAAACTGGCACCGATCCGATTGTGAAGGCGTCAAAAAAAGAACTGGATTGCAAGAGACACTTTGTTAAAAACTTCGTGCGGTTAGAAGGTGGTGCCTATACAGTAAGTTTACCAATTAAATATAACTCCGGTTTATTGGGCGATTCGTACTCATAGGCACTGCGTCGTTTCCAGTCGTTGAAGAGGAAACTGTCTCACCAGCCTTAACTGCGTGCTCAGTATTCGGCCTTTACAAAGGAGTATCTTAACCTAGGTCATATGTCCCTGGTTCCGCCACATCACTGTGTGCTAAAAAAGGACAGCACCACGACGAAACTTAGAGTAGTGTTCGACGGTTCTGCTGTTACTACCTCCGGTTATTCTCTGAATGACATACTGGCTGGGCCGGTCATCCAACCTAAGCTTTTCAGCGCTTCTGTCCAAGGGCGAATTTCAGCGGCGAAAATGGTGCTCCAATATCCCTAGCGTGTTGGACGGCGTGCCTAAAGAGGATCGGAAGTCTTATCTAACTTTTAATGACGGCAGACTCTTCACGAAAACGTTAGGATTGGCTTGGGATCCTTCCACTGATCAGTAGCTGCTGTCGTTTTCTGCTCTTCAGTCCACTTCGAAGCTGTCTCGACGTATCATCAATAGCGCGGTTATACGATCCGCTGGGCCTTGTTGGTCCAGTTGTTACTAAAGCAAAAATATTCCTGCAGAATCTGTGCCAAGAACATCTTTCTTGGGATGAAAGCTTACCTCAGGGTTTTTACACCGAGTGGCAGGAGATCTGCCGGAGCTTCAGTCACACCCAACGTGCAGAATTTCCTCGCCTGGCACTTACGTCTGGAGCACTCGTGGAGATTCATAGATTTTGTGACGCCAGCATTGAAGCCTACGGAGCATGTGCCTACATAGTTTCCAGGTCGCCAGGGGCTGAGAGCCGCCTTCTATGTGCGAAGTCTCGAGTATCGCCTCTTAAGACGTTTACTATGCCGAAGTTGGAGCTGGCTGGAGCTGAGTTGTTGGCGAGAATGATGGCAGAGGTTCATAGTCTAGGAGCTTACAGAGGAAAGTATTTTTGTTGGTGCGACTCTTCAACCATGTTATCGTGGATTCGAGATGAGCCTGCCAGGTTTAATGTTTTTGTCGCTAACCGCGTGTCAACCATCCAAAATCTGACGAGTTCCATGGAGTGGCGATATGTGCCTACGTTGGAAAATCCAGCAGATATCTTGTCTCGTGGAGCCCTTCCTACTGAGTTGTTCGGATTCAGGATAGAGCTTCGCCCTTCAATTTTGTTGGTGAAGTCGCCATATACAGCTCGCCATATATAACTCCTTTCCAGATCTTTAGCGAGTGTTTGCATAAGTATATAAGTGTGGCAGACGGGTTCGGCATAATGGAATTACTGTTCATGATCTCAAGGCGGGGACTTACATGCTTTTGTGGGCAGTTCAACGCGCTCATTTGGGTGATGAAATAAGGACTTTGCAGACAAAGGGAATGGTTGCCTCCTCCAGTTCGCTGGCTTCGTTATCCCCCTTTTTGGATCAGTCTGGATTGCTTCGAGTAGACGGGCGTCTCAAGAATTCATCCTTTGATTTCGATGGTCGTCCCCCAGTAATTTTGGCCAGGAGCCATCCGGTAACGCGAAGCATAATCCTTAGCTTTCATGAGCACTACCTGCATGCTGGACCTCGTTTATGGCGATGATACGTTCTTAGTATTGGCCGATTGGGGGGAGGAAAAACTGTGCTCAAGGCGACAAATAAATGTGTGAGATGCTTTTGGACGAAACCTCGTTTGTTGAAGCATGTAATGGGCGATCTTCCGAAGGAGAGAGTGGAAGGTTATTAAGTCTTTGATGTAACCGGCATCGATTTTTGCGGTCCTTTCTTCTATAAGTTGGAGGTTCGCAACAAAGCTCCCATAAAATGTTCTCTCAAAATGTTACATTAGCGTCTTTATTTGTTTCACGATAAAGGCCGTCCATTTAGAGCTGGTGAGGGATCTGTCCACCGCCGCCTTTCTGCATGCACTGAGGAGGTTTATTTCTATCAGGAAGAAGCCTCGACAGATTTGGTCCGACAACGCCACCAATTTTTTTGGAGCCAAAAATCAGTTGAGCGGATTAAAGAGACTATTTCTTAGCGACGAGCACCAGAGAGCTGTCTTGGATTTTTGCCTTCCAGAGTCCATTGAGTGGAAGTTTATCCCTCCCCGTTCTCCCCACTTTGGTGGGTTGTGGGAAGCTGCTGTTAAGACCGCCAAGTATCATTTTTACAGGGTCGGGGGCTCGGCTGTACTAAGGGCCAACGAATTGCGGACGCTGGTGTACAATATTGCTGCAGTGATTAATTCGAAGCCATTAGTCCCTCTCTCTGAAAATCCTGCTAATCTGGATGTCTTGACTCCTAATCATTTTCTGCACGGAGGGCCTCCTTCAAGTTTCAGTGAGCCAGACGTGACAAAACTCAACATAAATCGATGCTTGACAACGCGTCGTCTTTTTTCAGCAGAGTTTCTCGTCCAGATGGAAGGAAGAGTATTTAGTTGCAGCAACGATCAAAATGGCGCATTCCTGGTCAATGCATAGCAGTAAATGACATCGTGCTGGTGAAGGACGAAAACTTGCCTCCTATGCTTACGAGGGTGAGGGTGACGGAAATGGTCGTCGGAGATAACGGAGTGTGTCGGGTGGTGAGGACGAGGAGGAGGACGCCGTCGGGAGCTACGAGGCGAGCAGTCAACAAATTGTGCCTGCTGCCCCTTTATGATGCTGTTGAAAGCCCATCTTCCAACGGGGGGAGTATGTCGGGTCAAGCAGCCGCCGGAAAGAAGTTTGGCCGGCAATAATTTATTGAGCTCGTGACGTCACTTTTTTTATATTTATGTTCGCGTCTCCCGCTCTATTCTCGTCGCCCGCTCTCATGCATTCGATCGGCCACCTGCATCTGCCGTCATGTGCTAGCGTTTGTCTCGCTCTCCCGCGGGATCTCTCGGTCGCTTCGCAGCTGTATCAACATCTTTAAATCGAACTGTGGTTGTTTTTATTAAAGGCAATATTTTGAATAGAAAAAAAATAGAGCTACCAAAAACGCTCAGTAACTAAACAAGCAACATCATAGTAAGCGTCGGAAATCTCAAGCGCCCTCACAGTCTCCAGGGCTGAGTCCCGTAGACAGGAAATGAGCCACCTGGGCGCAGAAATCCGGCCAATTGGCATAGCCGCCACTAAATGTGGGCATTGGCAACGGGGGCAATAAGGGAGCAGGCCTGTATGGAGCGGTTCAAATCCCAGCACCACTGGTAGCATCCAAAAGCGTAGAGTGAGCAGCGACTCGCAGCCATGACCTTCGGATGCAGTACCTCCATTTCCTGGCCTCTGCGCGTCTCCGCAGCATCCTTTCACGGCTTGACTCCATTGTGCAAATTAAATAAAAATGCAACTTTGTGACAACAAAAACAACGGTGTTGTAGTGGCACTTTTAATGCTGATAACGATAATTAAACGGGATGAAATCACGTCGGGGTCACCAAAATGCTGAGCTATTAATATTTTGTAATAGCGGCCAAATAAATAAACGATTCCAAAATCGAAACCACTCAAGTAAGTGCCAAAAATACAAGTAAATCAAAGCCTAGCAATAAAAATTCAGAACAATACTTTTGTTTATCATTTTGCTGGCAAGAGGCGAGGCGGGCAAACGCACACATATACACGTGTGCTAGTGTGCAACAGCTCTACAAAAAAGCCCACCAAAAGCGCATGCGCCACAAAAACCAGCAAAGCAAATGCGAACGGGGGAGAAATAAACAAATACAGAACTGCTGATAAACCTTGCCTTTGCATCCATAGTCTTGATCGAAATCGAAGTTTTTCTAAGTAGGAAAGTGTTTCTAACCACTTTTAGACGTGACCGACCTCTGCGAAGAGTAGGAGGAGTCTAAATTGACTCCAATTTTGTTTCTGAAGAGGTAAAGTTAATAGAGTTTGGTGATTTCATATTTATCTGCGTAAAAGCCATATTGTCTGCTCAATCGTTGTTTATTATATGCTCTTACATTCCGCCATTTTCCTTATCGCCTAAGTACTGCCATCAGTTTTCTGCTATACAGTCTGTATTTAATCATATGTCTGATAGTGACCTTCTAGAAATTCTTGGTGACTTGATTTTACCAGAACTCACTAGGTCAAATACTGAACATTTTATTTTGGTCCCTTTTCACCCATCATGATATACCTAGGCCAGATCAACCATGTTAGAAATTCGTTAGGTCAGCTTCTAGACTTATGTTCTCAACCCCTGAAGATCCTTATCACCCCACGCTTGAGGTTTTAATAGAAACCATTTCTGGTGTCGATGCCTCGCCGTGTGTCAAATATAATTCGTGGTTTTCGTAAGGCTGACTTTCACAAACTTAATTGGTTAATTGAAACTTTTGACTGGTCTGATATTCTGGCATGCACCGATATAAATATCATCTTAAAAAAAATAATATTATACCTTAAGTGCCTTTTTTTTTACTTATGTATAAGTGCCGTGGAAATATGCGTCCGTTTGGTTTACAAGGTGCCTTACAAAATTAAAAAAAGATAAACCCAGGCTTTTAAATAAATATAAAAGAACCTTGCTTCATAGATTTCTCAAGACCCTAGATTTCACCGTGCAATTCAGTTCACTCAGGATCCAAAGCAGTTTTATAAATTCGCGTATCGTACGGCTCGAATCGCGGGAATAGATGCGAAGAGTAAGAGTAAGATATCACGAGAAAGAGTGTTGCACAGATAAGGTGTTTAGTATAAGGGATGTAAGATTGTTAGTGGAGAAAAGTGGCAAGATGTGGTAGAGACCATTATAGTCCGAACATAATACCCTGAACGGATCGTGTGGGGCATATGTCGAACCACAATGGCTGAGGAGTAGAGGACGAAAGTTTCTAGCCCTTCTACTAGGAACGTTAAAATTTAAGAGTGTTAGTAAATGCTTGCTGTCTATATTTCCATAAATAAAATAATGTAGAAACATGACACCCAGCATCGTTCGATGGTTTGTTAATGATGGTAAGTTTATTAATAAAAGTCTACTATGGTAAGAGGGGAGGTGAAGATTTGCATTCCAATTAAGTCCTCTAAGAGCGAAAGTCAGGAAGTTTTTTGTACAGATTCTATGTGATATTGGTGTACTCCATATTGAGCACTCCAAACATACGATACATACTCAAGAAGAAGCGACCCCGAAAACATATAGTAAACATGGTCTGACCTCCAGACCCGAAAAAATGTTTTTTTTTGTGTGGCTGTGTAATTTGTGTAGCTTCAGTGGCATCTTCTCTGTCTAACAGTTTTGCAGCACTTGGAAATCCCCGATTTCGCACCAATATTAAAATTGAAGTGTATAAATTAAGAGCCTTGCTCCTCTTCATCAGGACGGTTGCGTTTAAAAATAATTTATTATGGAATCTATTTGGAAAAACTTAAGAATCTCCGACCATAACCTTACAATGATGATAGGTAAGAGTTACAGCGTAATTAAGTTGTTAAAAAGACAGATTGGATATATGTTGGGAGTGTGACTCTTAAAGAATCAGGTAATCGTGGTTAAATATAGAAACGTATGCATAGGATGACATAGGATGAGAGTAAAAAGGAGATCATACCTCTCCGATTGCCTTGAACTATTGTTTCTGATACACAGATATTATACTATGCTGATTCTCACGACGATCTTCCACATCCTGCAACTTTTTCTTGAAGTTAACTAAGTCATCTTTATCGGAACGGGAGACTTTAAAATCGTAAACGTAAATGGCGATATTATTGTAACAATTAACATTTATTTTTATATAAGGACATTTTTGAAAGTTTGACTGTACGAATCCTTTAGTGTTTTATCAATTATTTCATTAGAAATTCTACCGGATCCGCATATACAAAATGACGCGGAACGGAATAGGACTATCGATAGTTAGTCAAGTTCAAACTAAGCGCCGCTAGAAGTCAGTATTATATGTAGCAGTAGCTTTGGGATTTCAGTTTATGTTATTCGGTCTCACTAAGTGACAATCTCCAAACGGAGCTTGGAGTGACGTCATAGTTGCAGATGCCGGCACAATTGAGTGCAAATTTGCCGCCACAATTGAGTGGAAATTTGGCGCCGACCCTCGGCGGCCATTGTGCAATCGGGCAACCTGTCAAACGGACACACACACCAACAACAACAGTGGGCTATGCTCCGCAATTTAGTGTGACCGCCACGGCGCAGCCTAGACACGGGAGCCGACACACAATTTGGAGGTATCTGCACCATCGCCCCTGTCATATGGAGTGGCGACGGCGAGCATACCTGGATGGACGCCACGTAGATTGCCTGATCTTCCCGATTTCGAGGGTCAGCCAGAGGAAAGGCCAATATTCCTGTGCGCGTTTACAACGGCATCCTACCGGTGTACACAACTGGAAAACAACCAGCGGCTGGTGAAAGCCCTGAAAGGCGACGCCCGCGAGAGGGTGAAGTCGTTGCTCATCCATCCCAGCAACATAGAAGCTGTTATGGAGCAGCTTCAATTCCGGTATGGACGTCCGGAGCTACTCATCCGTAGCCTACTGGATAGCGTGCGCGATGTGCAGCCAATTCAGGAGGCCAACATCGCAAGGATCGTGTCGTTCGCGACGAAGGTGAGCAACCTGGCAACGTTCCTGCAATCAACCACGATCGGCAGCCAGCACCTAGGGAACCCAACCCTAATGGAGGAGCTGATCACCAAGTTGCCGCTGAGCCTGAGGTTGGTCTGGGCGAAGCACGCGGTCACGATACAACCGTATCCGACAGTGGTGCACCTGAGTGAATGGCTTCATAAATTCGCAAGACTGGTGTGCACTGTCTCGGGCGCTGGAGCCAAGAAGCACCCTAAGCGAAGGAGCCTGCACGCGAATAGTATTCGCGAGAAGGAGCAGTATGCCGACCGCCCCAGATGTTGCCCTATATGCGAGGGACAACATTAGATCAGGGACTTCAAGAAATTCTACAGCGTTTCTACAACGACGCGGATCGAGTGTGCGAGGAAGTTGAGGCTATGCTTCTCTTGTCTGGAGTTGGGATACATGTCCCGGTTCTGCAGGAAGAGCCACGGATGCAACGTCTACGGATGCCAAATGATGCCAATTTGAACTTTTCGATGCAGAGCCTGGATGATGTAAAGGCAGTGAAGACGAATGCGAGCCTGCCTGTGAAGCCATACAACAATGCGACGCCGAGGATTCTAATTGGACTGGATCATGCGCATCTTGGAATACCCCTCAGAACAGAAGCTATGGATTTGGAGGAGCATTTGCGGCAGCCACCGCACTTGCATGGGTCCGGTGAACGGAACGCTCCATAGTTCAGTCCTTCCAGCCGCGCCCCAGGATAATCTTCTGGAGCAGATGGTCAGCGATTATTTCGAGATCGAGAACTTCGGAATAAAGCCGGCACAGCCAGTTGAAGCTGGCGGAGTGGATCTGGCGCCGTCAGTTGCAGATGGCGGCGACGCACGGGCTCTGAGTATCCTGGAGGAGACGACTAAGCGAGTAGGCCGACGATATGAGACCGTGCTGCTATGGAGAGACGACAAGGTGAGACTGCCGGAGAGCTACAATATGGCGCTCAAGAGACTCGTCATCATCGAGGGAAAAATGAGGCGCGATGTGGACTTCGCGCGGGCCTATAAGGGAATAATGGACGATCCGGATTGTCTTCGACGCGGCTACCAAGATGGACGGCGTGTCCCTTAATTCAGCGCTAATGAAAGGCCAACAGCGCTACAAGTCCTTCCCAGCTGTGCTCTTCCATTTTCAGGGAAGAGCAGTTGGGGTTTGTGCAGACATCAAGGAGATGTTTCATCAGGTACAGATGCAGCCACAGGACAGAGGTGCCCAAAAATAAAATCTGTAAGAAGCTTACCTTAAATATTCGATGTTTATTCTTATTCACATAAAAAAAAAAAATTGAAATTTTTAGATCCCTATCGCTTTGCGTGTGCAGTGATATATTTGGAGGTAAAATAATAAGTTGATTAATTTTCCTTCCAAACATAGCCCTTCTCTGTTTCTTCTTCTCTTACGGTGTTGCTTATATCGTATTGCGTATATTTTCGCTCAATAGAGATTCTCATCTCTATTCTTTGCATTTTACTAACTCTCACTAACTGCTCTCTTTAATCACTCCCTTTCGTTTCCCTGGTACAGGTGTTCAAGGTTCCTCAACAATGAAAACAAATAATATTACTAAATTAATTATTTAATATTTAACAATCTTTAATAAATTAATTATTTAATGTTTAATAAAAATGGAATTTATTTAAGTCTTGGAATATAACTTTGTAAACACTAAGCGTAAACATGTTTCTTTTCCCACCCTGCTTACGTTTGAGAACTCTTATGCGAACACCGATCAGGCAATGGCCGATCTCTTTGCACAGTTTTTTCAAACTATCATTCACCTAGCAGCAGTTTAGCTCAGCCTTACACTTATAATATCCAATCAGCCAACCTTATATTTTGCCCATCTTTCGATCAAAGTGGTGTGTTATCGGATCTTCTTAAGGTTAAGCCCGTGTATTCGCCAGGCCCTGATGCGCCGAGGCACTGTGCAAACCGCTTATTAAACTCTTTAATCTATCGCTGGAAACTTCAATCTTTCCCCTTATGTATCCTTCATTATTCCGCTGCATAAAAAAGGAAAAAAATCCGACGCTGCTAATTATAGAGGCATCTCTAAATTGTCTGCAATTCCAAAGCTATTTGAAAAACTTATCACTCCACATTTGCAACACCTATGTAGTTCAATAATAACTCCGTGCCAGCATGGCTTCATGAAGCGCCGCTCCACCACTACCAACTTATTGGAGCTAACATCTTTTATCACGGATGGCTTCCGGAATGGCTAACAAACAGACGTCATATACACTGACTTCAGTAAAGCATTTGACTCTGTTAACCATTCGCATCTTATAAGTAAACTCAGTCTTTTGGGATTCCCAACTGATCTTCTTATGTGGATTTCGAGCTATTTATCAGGGAGAACCCAACGTGTTTTCTTTAAAGATGTTACCTCGCGTCTAGTCCGCGCCACATCGGGGGTGCCCCAAGGAAGGCATCTTGGACCCCTACTTTTTACACTGTTTATTAACGACTTGCCCCTTGCCTTAACTAATTCACTTGTACTTATGTACGCTGATGATGTTAAGCTATGCCTTCAGTATAAATTCACTAGCGCCCAGTCTAGACTTCAATCCGATTTGGATAATCTTCAAAACTGGTGTTTAGCAAATAACCTAAAGCTTAATGGATCGAAATATAAACTTATGTCTTTTTACCGATCTAGTCCTCACCAGGCTATGTACTTTCTCTATGGGAACGCCTTAGAACGATTAACTCACGTTAACGATCTAGGTGTCCTATTAGATTTGAAACTTAAATTTACCGACCATATATCTACTAGACATCTGCATGAGTGGCAACAAAACCCACATTCAAATGCACAATGCTAAAAATGAGTTGAGTGAATTTGAGAGCAAAGCCAACATGATGTGAAAGGGATGGATCTCTTACGCCTACTCATTTGCACAATCATTTGGTAGAAGCAAACGAATTGAGTGAATTGAGAACGTTGAAAACAGAGACGTTTCATTCAAATGATTCGAGTTGTAAATGTAAATAAAAGGAAATAAAAACAAATTAAATGCAGCGAATTTATATCTAATTTAAATTGGAATGCAAAAACATTATTTTGTTAATATTTTCAGAGTTAGTGGCGATTTGACAACGCTTCTCTGTTATCAAATTTCTTGCGTTTGAAAAGGTCCGTTCCGAAGCCGCGCTGCTCGCTGGAATGCAAAATATTTTGCAGCTTGTTTTGTGCAATAGCGGAAAAAATTGCTTATTTAAATGCCACCAAGCTAAAGCATTAAAATTAGGAGTGTATGCAACCTTAATATTGGAATATCCAGAAATTTCTTGTTCCACCTTGTCCTGTATTGTCTCAAATCCTGTTTTAAGGAAGTTATCAGTCCATATGTCACTGGTAATAGCATATCCAAAGGCTTTGTACTTCTCTATTACATACAGGCTCGTCGGCTTCTTTTATAAATTCGTTGTCCATATTTCCGTTTTTTTTGCAGCTCTTTTTTTTTTTGAAATTAAGTTAAAAATTGTTAAAAATTTTTAGACAAATTTGTAGCAGCTCTCAGAAAGAAATGTGCACGAATGATAAGGAACAACTCGAAGGATTCGGGTATACATGACATTGACATATTTCTCAATTCACTTTTCGATTCGTTCATTCCCTGTCATTTCGTTTGACGTCTCAAATTACGAGAGGAACCTAAGCTTACATTCATACAATCTCATTTCATTTCCATCATTCCACTCACTTCATTCTATTCAATTCGAATGTACTCTATTAGAAGTATGTTATGAATGTAATCATGCAGATGTCTAGTGTGGGTTAAATAGTGTTAAAGAGATTGAAAGTTAATGATATTCAAAAGTTTTTTGACACTCAGTAGTCCAGTTGAATTTTTTGTTTTTTTTTTTCACAAATGGGTAAGGTGTCTTGAATAATACGAGAAATTTGGTATGAAACGTCTGTAGTAATTGCAAAAGGCTACGAATCTTCTAGATTCATCTGCATCGGACGGAACAGGATAATTTGTTATTACGTTAAATTTTTTATCATCGGGTAAAATTCCTTTATTTGTGGATTTGTGTCCCAAAAATGTAACTTCGTGCATAAAGAAAGAGCATTTTTCAGGGTGTAACTTAAGGTTGTGTTTTCTATATAGATTGAATACATTAGTTAGATTTTTTATCATATGATTTTCTGAACAACCTATAACTACTAAGTCGTCCATATAAAGGAAAGCTTGGGATGATTCTAATCCAGAAAATGCTAATGTCATCATTCTTTGGAATGAATTTGGTGGTATTTTTACTCCAAAAGGTAGTGTTTTAAATCTGAATGACCCAGTGCTTGTAGAGAAAGAGGTAATATCTCTTGATTCTTTTTCTAGGGTATTTTGGTGAAATCCTGACATTAAATCTAGACTGGAAAAAAATTTTGCTCTACCAAGTTGATCTAAGATATCTTCGATTCTTGGTAGTGGGAATTTATCAGCTAGTAGCTTTTTGTTTATTTGACGAAAGTCAATAACTAGTCTCCAACGTTTTATAATATAATAATATGTAATAATATAATATAATAATATTCCAACGGCATATTGGCATATATGGCATATTGAATTGTTTTTCCCAAAATAGAATCTGTACCAAATCCCATCTTTCTAACTTAAAAAACACCAAAGTTATGCCAATTTCGATCGTTCTATGACAGCTATAGGATATAGTCGGCCGATCCTTATGAAATTTTGTACACAAGATATTTTGGTCAAATATAATATGTGTGGAAAGTCTCTCCAACTTAAAAAACACCAAAGTTATGGCATTTCCGATCAATCAGTTATATGGCAGCTATAGGATATAGTCGACCGATCCCGGCCGTTCCGACTTATATACTGCCTGCAAAGGAAAGAAGGGTGTGTGCAAAGTTTCAACTCGATAGCTTTAAAACTGAGAGACTAGTTTGCGTAGAAACAGACAGATGGACAGACGGACAGACGGACATGCTCATATCGACTTAGGAGGTGATCCTGATCAAGAATATATATACTTTAAAGGGTCGGAGATGTCTCCTTCACTGCGTTGCACACTTTTGACCAAAATTATAATACCCTCTGCAAGGGTATAAAAAGTGTTAATTTACATATAACTGATTTACAATATTTGTAAATCTGGGTATTTTAATAGTGTGGGTGTGGGTTAGACATCTGCATGAGTGGCAAAAAACCCACATTCAAATGCACAATGCTAAAAATGAGTTGAGTGAATTTGAGAGCAAAGCCAACATGATGTGAAAGGGATGGATCTCTTACGCCTACTCATTTGCACAATCATTTGGTAGAAGCAAACGAATTGAGTGAATTGAGAACGTTGAAAACAGAGACGTTTCATTCAAATGATTCGAGTTGTAAATGTAAATAAAAGGAAATAAAAACAAATTAAATGCAGCGAATTTATATCTAATTTAAATTGGAATGCAAAAACATTATTTTGTTAATATTTTCAGAGTTAGTGGCGATTTGACAACGCTTCTCTGTTATCAAATTTCTTGCGTTTGAAAAGGTCCGTTCCGAAGCCGCGCTGCTCGCTGGAATGCAAAATATTTTGCAGCTTGTTTTGTGCAATAGCGGAAAAAATTGCTTATTTAAATCGTACAATTGCACCTAAATGATTAATATTGATGTCATCCACCCTGCAGGTCTGATTTTTTTCTTTTAAAATTGCTGTTAGCTCTATCCAATTTATTTCAATGGACTTGAGCAAATAGTAGACGGTATTCCACCGAGTTGGACAAAAACTCTTTAAAGACACCCCTAACGATGAATTATTTCCTGACTTTTTAAAATATTTGACTAGCTTGCTGCAACTTGTGACAATATTTTCCACCTCGGGAATAGCGTTAATAGCTTTTTCAACAGCGTTGTTAAGCAAGTGGTTTATGCAGTGAATTTTATCCGAGCTCGAAAAGGCTTTAATCATGTTCGACCCACGATCAGTTACGATTACGGGTTTGTCTACTTCAAGGTCACATCCAAAGTCCTTCAAAATCGCCTCTATTTTTTTCTTTATATTGGCACCTTGACAAAGAAAAAATTGTAATTATACTTGTAACATAAAGATAGGGTTAACAAACCTGTGCTGGGCGAGCCCTTCATTGACTTCATGGCCATAAGGCGATCGACCAAAACTCCCTCCCTTATGTAATGGACTGTGCACGACAAATATGCTGTTTTTAGGAAGTTATCAGTCCATATGTCACTGGTAATAGCATATCCAAAGGCTTTGTACTTCTCTATTTCCGTTTTTATTGGCCCAAAGTGGGTCAAATATATAGATTTTATGTTTCGGGATACGGTAGTTGGATGTGGTAACAGCTTATTTACATCGACATTTGCACCATATTTAGCTCCAACATTAATTAAAAATGATGAAAACTGTTTAATGCCAGAGTCGTCAATAATGTTAAGAGGACGGCAGTTCTTAAGAACCCATTCGGTTACAATGGATAAGCCCTCGTCTTTTGTAGCTTTGTTAACTTCAACAAGAGCAGCGTTGTGGAATTTGCTGGCATTTAGGATGTAGCATTTATGTTTGACCAGGTTAGATGTGCTTCCTGTAAACTTTAAAGCAGTATAGCACATCTTACAAGCTACAAAGTCATCAATTTGTTCTCCATTTTCGTTTTTAATTTTGCGGAAATCTCCCAGACTTCGCTTCTGCCTCTCTTTTCTATTAAGGTGTACATTCCACTTTGCAGGTTCTCTTTGATACCCACCGCGCCTTGCACAGCCTATATATTTTAAATAAATTAAATTAACTCTTAAAAACCTAAAAACTAAGCTTTAAAAAACTCTACAAATATATACATACAGGCTCGTCGGCTTCTTTTATAAATTCGTTGTCCATATTTCCGTTTTTTTTGCAGCTCTTTTTTTTTTTGAAATTAAGTTAAAAATTGTTAAAAATTTTTAGACAAATTTGTAGCAGCTCTCAGAAAGAAATGTGCACGAATGATAAGAAACAACTCGAAGGATTCGGGTATACATGACATTGACATATTTCTCATTTCACTTTTCGATTCGTTCATTCCCTGTCATTGCGTTTGACGTCTCAAATTACGAGAGGAACCTAAGCCTAATGAACCTAATGAATGTAACTCATACAATCTCATTTCATTTCCATCATTCCACTCACTTCATTCTATTCAATTCGAATGTACTCTATTAGAAGTATGTTATGAATGTAATCATGCAGATGTCTAATATCTACCATGGTTAATAAAGCTATGGGTGTGCTTGGTTTTATTAAAAGATGGTCAAAAGAATTTAATGACCCGTACATAACTTAACGTTATATACATCACTGGTCCGTCCGATTCTTGAGTATGGATCGTGTGTCTGGAGTCCTCAATATGGAGTACACCGAGATCACATTGAATCTGTACAAAAAAACTTCCTTACTTTTGCTCTTATCATAGTAGACTTTTACTAATCAACTTACCATCATTAACAAATCGTAGAATGATGCTGGGTGTCATGTTTCTATATAATCTTATTTATGGAAATATAGACAGGCAGCAATTACTAACACGCTTAAATTTTAACATTCCTAGTAGAAGGACTAAAAATTTTCGTCCTCTACTCCTCAGCCATTGTAGTTCGACATATGCCCAACACGATCCGTTCAGTGTATTATGTTTGGACTACAATAGTCTCTACCACATCTTGTCACTTTGCTCTACTAACAATCTTAAATCGCTTATATTAACCGCCTTATCTGTGCAACACTCTTCCTCGTGATATCTTTCTCCTAATCCTCGCTTATCTATCTCGGATCTATTACCGCGATTCGAGCCGTACGTTACGCGGCAGCGTCCCTCGGTCGGTTGGACGTGAGGTGGGCTGTACGTATGCAGTGGGAACCGCGAAAAAAAAAAAAAAACATAAATGAAAAATAAACTTTTCTGTGCGCTGAAGTCTTGAAATAAGACAATCTCCTCTTTCCAGCCTACCATCCACTGCGGGGGTATCTGGACGAAGTCCGACGATACAACAATACGAATCGGAGGCCTAAGCGGGGCAAACAGGGGGAAAAAAAAGAGAGCCCGCCATAGCAATGCGGCGGGAGAAAGTTAACCGCGAGAACAGAGGAACGAAGGATTTGCGGCAGGAAGCGAGATTTGCAAGGATTAAAGGGCGCCTCAGGCGCTATATAAGGAGGGCCCCTGAAGCAAATCGGGACCGAGTCTTCTGGGGAAGCTGGAAGAGTTGAGTGAAAGACCCCCCGTGGGTAAGTCTNAAGTCTGACATTTAAGCGAGAAAGTTTCCTTGGTGGAATTAGGAGTATAGGCTGAAGGACCCCCCGTGGGTAGGTCCGACAGTCTCAAGTGCGGGATTTAAAACGAGTGGGCAAGGAATCGCGATCCGTGGCTCAACGACCCCCTGTGGGTAAGTCCGGCGGATGTACGCGAATCATTGAAGGAGTAGAAATCATGGAGCAAGTGGGACAAGGATCAAGGATCCGCGGCGGAGCTGAAGACCAAGGGTAAATCGAGTCGGGTTGGGTTATTTCCCGGACAGGCGCTGGGGAGTACGCACTGCGTATCACCTGGGGTTAAAGGAGACGCGACGCCAAAACCTCTGGTCTGCCATAGATCCTGCGGAGTGTAGGCCCGCAGGTGTTTGGAGACGAGTGGCGAACGCAACCAGGGGCATGTCCTGAGTGGTAGGTAGGCTCTTCGTGCCCTGATCCGGCCGCCAGCACCAAGAAGGGTATCCTGCCCGGCGGATGCCTGGGAGGTGAGCCTATTGGTCTGCCAACACGGATTAGGTGCCGGCCACGGCGAATGGGCATTCCCAGTGAGCCAAAGATACCAAAGGTCCATGGCACCCACAGAGGAGAAGCAGTGACAACCAGCAACAGGAGCAGCGACAGTATCAGCGATAGGATCAGCGACAGGATCAGCGACATCAGCGTTCCACGAATTTATAAATTCGGTGGAACGATCCCCCAAACTCTGTGAACTAGCCGCGGCATTTGTTGAAAGCAAAAGATAGCAAAAACAATTCGTTTCACAGCAAAGTACGGTGAAGAAAAAAATAACCAAACCTGTGGGTGTAAAACTCCCACATGTTACGGCCACTGACCAACCTTTCACCTCATCTTCCTCAGTTTAAAAAAACTAATGTCTTGACTAACACCTACCTATCAGAATACTAAAGGGTTACTTAGTTAACTTCCCAAACTGTATTCTGATAGTTCTTTCTTTGAATCTCACATTATTGTATTTACAGAAACTTGGTTAGAGCCGGAGATCTTAAGCTCCGAAGTTTTTCCTAGTAGGTACACGACTTTTAGATGTGATAGAACTTTGCGAAGGGGAGGAGGAGTGCTAATTTCTGTAGACTCCAAATTCGCTTCTGAAGAGGTAAAATCACAAGAGTTTGGTGACATTGAATTTCTTTGCATCAAAATCACTTTGTCCGATCAATCTTTGTATGTTACCTGTTCTTACATACCACCTTCGACCGAACTGCCAACATACTGGCAACATTTGTCCGCTATTCGTTTGGTTTTCGATCGTCTGTCTGAAGGCGACCAGCTGATAGCTCTGGGTGACTTTATTATCCCAGAACTTACTTTTTCTTAACTCCCACCACGACTTCCCTGCGGGCAAGTTCGACATGTCACTCGGACAAATTAACCACGTCAGAAATTCTTAGGTCGGCTGTTGGACTTATGTTTCGTTTCTGATCCTGATGGAATTATTCTTTCCACAATTTTGCCTTTTCTAACCCTAACGATCCATATCATCCCACTCTTGAGCTTTCAATCGAAAACAATTGCTTAATTGACCTTAAGTCTACACTTAAATTTCATAAAGTTCGTTTCTTCCGTAAGGCTAACTTTATAAATTATATAAGTTAATTTCGGTATTTGATTGGTCTGATTTACTGGCATGCGAGGATTTAAACATCGGATTACAAAAATTTGATTACACTTTGAACATATTTTCGACGCTTGCGTGCCGTGGAAATATCCGTCCGCTTCAACGAATCCGCCTTGGTATACAAGGAACCTTATAAGTTTAAAGAACATAATCAGACTTTTAAATATAAATAGATTATCTGGCTGTACAGTTATTCAAGATACTTAGTAGCTCGGACTAATTTCACGTTATTTTAGTAATATAATATTTGCCGCCGCCGCTCCACTACTGCCCACTTGTTGGAGCTAACATCTTTTAGCATGGATGAGTTCCGGAGTGGCTTACAAACAGACGTCATTTACACTGACTTCAGTAAAGCATTTGACTCTGTTGACCATTCGCTTCTTATAAGTAAACTCAGTTTTTTGGGATTTCCAACTGATCTTCTTATCTGGATTTCGAGCTACTTATCTGGGAGAATCCAATGTGTCTTCTTAAAAGATGTTAGCTCGCGTTTAGTCCGCGCCACATCTGGGGTGTCCCAAGGAAGCCATCCTAGAGCCTCACTTTTTAAGATCTTGAAACAGTTTACACTGTTTATCAAAGACTTTCCCCTTGCCTGAGTCACTTTTACTTATGTACGCTGATGACATTAAGCTATGTCTTCTGTGTGAATTCACTCTAGTCTAGACTTTAATCCGATTTGGATAAACTTAAAAATTGGTGTTTAGCAAATAACCCAAAGTTTAATGGATCGAAATGTAAACTCATTTGTTTTTACCGATCTAGTCCTCACCAGGCTATGTACTTTGTCTATTGGAACGCCTTACAAACAAGGACTTAATTGGAATGCAAATCTTCACCTCCCCTCTTACCATAGTAGACTTTTATTAATCAACTTACCATCATTAACAAACCGTATATCGGTTTCTATATAATTTATGGTAATGTAGTCAGCCAGCATTTACTAACACACTTAAATTTTAACGTTCCTAGTAGAAGGACTAGAAACTTTCGTCCTCTACTCCTCAGCTATTGTAGATCGACATATGCCCAACACGATCCGTTCAGGGTATTATGTTCAGACTACATTGGTCTCTAGGGGGCCTCATAGCCTAGTGGTTAGTGTACTAGCTCGCTAAGCGTGAGGTCGTGGGTTCGAGCCCCACTCGTGTCAAGTGCATGGCCCTGCAAGTTTTTCGGCGCTCGCGCATATGATGTAAGTAGCGAAAAAGCTCTCGTTGGATTCTCGCTATTTATAATTATGTGCATGAGACCCGAAAAACCGGCATTCCCAGATGTCGTTAGGTGGCAAGCCCACTTCTGAGATAGGTTGCACTCGGCTAATCACCGGATCGACTGAACAATAACGATTACAGAAACAAACACAAGATCAGAAAAAACACTCACACCCCCAGCCCGATGACGACCCGCCGCTTTTCGCAACGGACACGGATTGGACAATGGAATGTGAGGATCCTAATGGAGCCTTCCAGAATTGCGCAGTTTCAATAAGGAGATGGGCATAGTTAGGATTGGAACCCTGAAGTGGAACCCGCAAGGAAAAAGAAGAGTGGGACGTCCCAAAAAGCTAACCTGGCGCCGATCTACAATACGCGAAGTAATACATCACCCTCGCAGTAATACATCACCTGGGGACTTGGCAAAAGAGAAACCGCGCAGAATAGGGTCCAGTGGAATACACTTGTGGATGCCCTAAGCTCCCAAGCGGAGTAATAGGAATAAAAAAAAAAAAAACATTGGTCTCTACCACATCTTGTCACTTTGCTTCATTGACAATCTTAAATCGCTTAGATTAACCGCCTTATCTGTGCAACACTCATCCTCGTGGTAGGAGGAAGACGTACTCTTCGCTTGAACTATCTCGGATCTATTCCCACGATTCGAGCCGTACGTTACGCGGCAGCGGTTGGACGGGAGGTGGGATGTACGTGTGCAGTGGGAACCGCGCCAAATACCACTACGTGGACGACTACTTCGACATGCAGATGCAGGATTCGACTTGTGTCGATTTACTTCCAGTTCGGCAAGTGTGGTCAGAGCGTTGGACCCACTTGAATCCATCGCTAGCGTCAGATGGACCGAAGCAGAGGAGAAGGTATTAGAAATGTACTGGCAGCCGACTATAGATGACTGTAGATGGCTATAGATGGCGTTAAATATCATCGAGTCGGAGATCATCGAGCTGGAGAACCCGTCCCTACCAAGAGGGAGTTCCCAAGCCTGGTCATATCCACGCGGACGTTGCCGTGGACTACGATACGATGGTGAGGATCACGGACTGAAGTCAATGGAGTGAAGCTGAGCGCGCACTGGTACGACAATCGCAGCGATAAGCGTTTGCTGAGGACAACCAAGGAAAATCCGCCAAGGGCAGCCGACTGCATGGACTGTCCCCATACATCGACGAGAACGGAGTAATGCGAGCCAGCGGAAGGATCGACGACGTGGCGTGTGTGCCATACTGCGCATGTCGGCCAATGTTACTGTGTCACGAGGAGGCATTAGCGGATGATCGTGCAGCATCACCACGAGAAGATGTGCAACCAAAACACGGAGGCAACCATCGGAGCAATCTGGCAGAAGTTCTGGATTACGAACTTACGGAGGCTGCTATGCAGGGTAATGGGCAAATGCAACGTTTGCAAGCTACGAAGGTCACGACCAACTTAGCCCGAGATGGGTCCCCTGCCAGAGGACCGGCTAGAGGCCAACGGATGGCCCTTTATGTTAACCGGATTGGGTTACTTTTTGACCGCTATTTGTGACGGTTGGACGTCGCATGGGGAAGTGGTACTGTTTACGTGTCTGACCACTAGAGCTATTTTTTTGTTGTTTAGTTTAGAACCCATTTTTCTATCAGTGCATTTAAAAAAGTTGTGCGATAGTAACTACAATGCCTGGTGCGTGCGAATGAGAAAACAAAAAGCTGGGTAAATGCAGAATGTCGCAATATCGTTAATATATTTATATTAACTAGTCGACGATTCTATACATTAAACGGTCACTTGTTAAATTATATAATCTGATTGAAGTGAACATCGAATTGAGCGAGGAATTAAAACTAATAATTTTGTTTTCCAGGTTATGTTCCGATTTCGAACACTTCATAGTTGTCCTGGAAACGCGTGATTTGTTGCCGCCCTTTGATATAATCAAGGTCAAGCTTCTGGAACAAGCAGAATGAATAGAGCAGAACATAAAGGAAAACGAAAAGAAACAGGCCTCCTATGCAGGCGGCATACCGTTAGTGTAGCCGGTCATAAAAAAACTAAGAAAACTAAGAGACAATTTGACGGAATTGCTTAAAATGCGAAAAACAACAATCAAGAAATAATGGATCGAATGCACGTAAAATTTCTTATCTTCGGCAATCAATAAGGAAACGGTTTCGGCAGGTGCGTGATGTTTGGACAGTAAAGCAACTTCCCATATGTGCAAAAAAAAAGAGTTACTATATATAAATGAATTCGTCGAAGTCAAACACAAAATCCTGATGCAATAATCGTTATTTTTATAATAATTTCAGATGCCTATAAGATTGGTTAACAAATGACGGAAATCAATTGCGAAATGTGTAATAATTGCAAGATCAGTGCAAGACCGTTTACAAAATGATTAGTAGGTCGAATGTTTTGGAACTTGTTAATATGGACATATGCGGTCCTATCGTCTTATCAAAATTCGTTGAGTGGAAGAATTTGATGATGCGTGAGTCCCTTCTACAAGATGAAACTTGGTCGTAGGGCGATCATCCACCTAATGCCAAAGCCATAGAATAGATGTAAGTCAGGCTATATGTAAAGGTCCAAGTCATGGTTGGTCGCCACAGGACACACCCAACGATTTTTTAGGAACTACATTTGTGGTGATTCTTCTTATGCAGTGCGTCGGTTTCTTATCGCAAGTGTCAAGTTGTGTAAGATGTAAGCGCGAACTACTTTGAAAAGTTTTCGGTCATCCGATATTTAAAAATCCTGCTGCCTTTTACTTTTGCACTCAACTGTGAAGGGATTTCATTTACATGGACGTTACAAATGCGTTCTTAAATATCAAGTTTGGCGAAAGTGGATTTTTATTTTGATAAAGCAAATGAAGCACTTGGTGTCGCTGCTATGCCGATCACAGGGAATGCCTTCAAACAAACACTCTAGTGTACTGGACAATTTGGAGTTCGGTTCGTTTTATTCTGTAAGAATTACATCTACTTTTACAAGTAGCTACTTAGTTCTTACAGTTATTTAGTTGACTAACATACCGCAGTTTCTCTTCCCTCTCCTTGTGATGGCACAAATCGGTCTAATTGACCAGCCAAAATATTATTTTTCTTTTTACCCGATTTAGTGAGTCCGAATAACATAAACTGAAATCCCAAACCTACTGCGACTGACTATCGATAGCCCTAATCCGTTCCTCGACATCCCCACCGCCGCGGCAGCGGCATTCACCACGTCCAGGACAGATAGATTCAAAGCGGGACGCATTGTCGTCTTGGCTCGATCGTTAGTCCGCACTGCTCGACGATGTAGTCCATCTCTCCCGGTGAACACCTCTTCCACGATGCCTCGTTTCCACTCCCTTCGTGGTATGGCTGGATTACAGATGAACACCAAGTCTCCTCGACGAATGGGCTCGACGTGCTTGCACCATCTGCGCACAAAAGTCGGCAGGTGTTCATGCACCCATCTCTTACAGAATCGATCCCGCATCATCCTCGCTATGCGCCACTGCTTCCTGGTAACGCATCTCACGGTCTCCTGTCCGTCATCCTTAGGAAGATCTGGTACATCGGGTGCTCCCTTCAGCAAGTCGTTGGGTGTCAGTGGAGCCTCCTGGTCCACCGTCACTGGTAGATGAGTGAGCGGACGAGAGTTTACTATGGTCTCCGCTTCAATCAGCAGGTTCTCCAGTACGTGCTCATTCATCTCGCCCTGGATCTGTACAGGCTCGAACACTTTGCTAAATAACGATTCCTGTGGTGATATTTTTTAGCGTAGTCGAGACATGCGTAGGCGGCTTACTGTCGTTTTCTTACCGCTCCAGGCATCAACTTGTGTAAGATAGTGTTTAAGCGCGCTTGTAGTACTTCGGTTTAGTAAGTATGCCGCAGTCGAACCTGCTTCACTCTACAGCGATTCATCAACACTTGCATGCACGAGCATACCACGCGCCATTTCTCCGAGGGTTCCCTAAGCTGTTAATTGTATTTTTATGCCACAATTACTCAAAAATTCGTTTTTTTCTTCCATATTTAACACTCAACCATGTACTTATAAACTTTTGACGATTCAACTGATGGGTCCTTCGGCTTTTCATCTTGTCGTCAATAAAATTAATAAAATGTCTTATCCCATCGACAGACCACATATGTCCGTATTAACAAGTTCCAAAACATTCCACCTTTTGTAAACGGTCTTGCACTGATTACATACTGATCTTGCAATTATTACACGTTTCGCATTTTATTTCCGTCATGCCTTTCACATCAAACCCGATTACAATCTTTTTGTCAACCAATTCTTGTAGGCATCTGAAATTTCGATAAACATACCGATAATTCCATCAGGATTTTGTGCTTGATTCATTTATATATAATAACTTTTTTTTTCTGCACATATGGGAAGTTGCTTTACTGTTCAAACATCACGCACCTGCTTAAAACGTTTCCATGTTGTTTGCTGAATATGGGAAAATTTTAAGTGCATTCGATCAATTACACATTGTAACAGTGATTCTGAACTTTTGAAGTGACTTAGTAGAAGTTGTTTATTGGGTCGAGTATATCACAAAACCATGTTTGAAATATTTTTAACACCCTCAAAATCTTGATTTATGGTTAAAAAACCGTTTTTCGGGACTTTTTTGCGCTTGAATGCGATTTTTTCAACCAATTTCAAAATTTTCGATGTTTTTCAATAGTTAAATGTTGTAGCTTTTAAAAAAAAATATATCTTTGATTTTGTTTAACAAAAAGGACAAAATATTTACACCTGAAACGAAAGTTTTCGACTTTTATCCGTGTTTTTCGGATTTTGATGCCAGTTTTTCGGTAGAACTTACAAAAATTTTGCCATTTTTGCCACATATCAATGTTGTCTCATTCATTCTTTTTGTAACACTGTGTTATTTCTTGTTTGTTGATTTTCGCATTTGAAGCAATTTCGTCGTACTGTCTTTTAGTTTTCTTAGCTTTTTTTAGTTCTTTTATTAGCACTAACGGTGCTCTATTCTTTCTGCTTCTTCCAGAAGCTTGACCTTGATTATATCAAAGGGCGGCAACAAATCACGCGTTTTAAGGTCAACTATGAAGTTTTCGAAATCGGAACATAAACACGACAACAAAATCATTACTTTAAATTCCTCGCTCAATTCAATGTTCACTTCAACCAGTTTATATAATTTCATATATTAAAGTGTTAAACATGTGACCGTTTAATGTTTTGAACCGTCGACTAGTTAATATAAATATATTAACGATTTTAAATATTGCGAAATTCTGAAATACCCCGGCATCGCAAAACTTTGTTAAATGCACTGATAGAAAAATGGGTTCTAAATTAAACAACAAAAAATTCTTAAATCAAGACTCAGATGTTCTTAATTCAATACCGGAATTCGAAACTGAAATTAGAACGAATGGGATATCGATAAAACTTTGTGGGATAGGGGGCTGAGGAAAAAATGTGAAGCAGCTAAAAATAGATTTTTAAAGCAGCACGGAGATACAACTGAAATTTAGAAAACTTGTCACACGGGTCCCTGTCAGGGTCCTTGTATGAAGGGGACCGGGTTCGAGCCGGGCTCGAGAATTCAACTATTTGTGATATTTTATTTGTATACTTATTAATTTGTGGTTTTTATTTATTTGTGTTGTAAAAACACCTGGTATTTACGAGTCGGGTCGTAATTAAGATTCTTTTACAGGTCATTTGTGCAGTAGTATTATGATTTGGACTATAGCTTGATAATTATAATAGCTGGATGGTTGAAACGTCGCATTAATAGGCTCGGAATGGACCGGGTTCGACTACTTACCAGAGTCAAAAAAAAACAGTTCAATAAAAGAGTATAAAAAATAACTTTAAACACTTAAATAAAAAACATGAAAAAATTAAGAAATATGAATATTTAAATATACATTTTTTATATATTTTTTTATAATTTGTGAAGTTTGTCGGCTTGAGTAATACTTAGATTAACATTGTTTTTATCTATGAAGTCGTTCTTGGTCGACTTCCAAGTGTGTTCTTGGTTTAAGTACGAACTTCTTGGTTTTTTCTGAGTTTGGTAAATACTCATTTTATCTTTAAAGATTCTCAATTTGATGGATCCTAAATTAGGCCCTAAAGAAGTGTACTTGGTGAGCTATTGCACATGCGTGATCACGACGAACATTTTAGAAAAGTAGTATACCAGTCTCGAACTTAAGCGACGTTTATTCAGTTTGGCGGCTTCAGAAAAGATAAGATGAAAGTAAAAAATCATACTTCGCCTTGGTGCAAATGGAAATGAAACAACGGTTGATGCAAAATAAAAGACTCCGACAGACTTAGAGATTTTTTCTTAACAGTACTCGGCTAATGATCTTGTACGAATATACGATCAGAAACCAGGTGAACAGGGTGTCTCAAACATTGGCAAAGTAAAAATATTTAAATTTCCCTATATCTTTCACTCTTATGACAGCTTTATGCAAACAAATACTATCTTAAGATAGCGGTAAGAAGGTGTATGCGTCGTGCTTAAGAGACCAGCTGATCTTCAAAACAACGACTTATTGAAGCCACTCGACCAGGCTCATCAGCAACAGGCATAAAGTGCACAGCTGTGGTATATCCAGAAACTTTCGCCAACAAGTGCAAAGAATTCTCTGAGGAAAGCTCATCCAAATTTTAGCGCTCCGATCGAACGGTCATTCCGTTAAGAAACTCTTCGCAGTGCTGGGCCTGAGCGACGGAGAAAGAGCTGAAATATTCCCTACACATCTCCAAAGTGCCACCAATTCAGCTAGAAAGTAAACCTTTGCCAACTCCTTTGTTCCGGTCAAACGAAATCGATAGAGTCATAAGGGTGCTAAAACCAAAAATGCTCCTGGTGACGAATAATTGACCCCAAATAAGTTCATTGAACTTCTAAACAGCGCTATTTTCTATAGACTGTGAAGTATTCAATGGAATTATTAATCTTGACTACTTCTCAAAGAAATGGAAGAAATCTATCATTATAATATCAGAAATGCGCCCAGCTTTCGAACATCCAGAATACTGTAGCGATATATTCTTCGTCGTTTATCAATTCTTCGATCGAGTCTGGCGTCATGTTCAAAATCAAAATGCCCTTGTCTTCTTACACTCACAAGTGACAGAGGGGCGACTGCTGCATAACGTACGGCTCCAACCGC
Organism: Drosophila pandora; assembly: GCA_021223865.1. NCBI lineage: Eukaryota > Metazoa > Arthropoda > Insecta > Diptera > Drosophilidae > Drosophila > Drosophila pandora. The sequence continues at coordinate 2,638,226 of JAJJHT010016864.1, forward strand.
GGAAATAAATTCGTTTAAGTAAATAATATATGTAGAATATATAGAAATGTTATTGTTCGTCCGTAGAGCGTTATGCGGCAACTACGTCAAACTTGAACTCACGGGAGTAACGGTAGGTCCCGGAGTCGTAGTCAAAGACCGTAAATAGTCTTGACTAAATTTACCTGGATTCTGCAAGGGACTGCTCGGGTTGGCCAGACGCTTGCTGTGATCAGGCTGGAGTTGATGTGCTTGAAGTCCTGGGGTGGTTTTCCTCAAGTACCGGTGGTATGGTGGTTCGGCAGATTCCTTATCGGCCGGTCCTACTGGCGGTCCGTTTAACGGAAGCAACACTCGAAGTAGGTTAGATAGCGCGGGGTCTGCTGGTGGTCCGTTTCACGGGAGCAACACTCGAGCTAAACTGGTATGCCGCGGGGTCTCCTTGTGGTCCGTTTCACGGGAGCAACACTTGGAGTAGTTAGGTAACGCGGGGTCTACTGGCGGTCCGTTTCACGGGAGCAACACTCAAAGTAGACTGGTATGCCGCGGGTTCAACTCGTGGTCCGTTTCACGGGAGCAACACGCGAAGTAATGAGGTGACGCGGGGTCTACTTGTGGTCCGTTTCACGGGAGCAACACTAGAAGTAGACTGGTATGCCGCGGATTCTTCTTGTGAACCGTTTTACACAGGATCACTCGAAGTAGGTTGATTTTAAGTGCCGTGGTTCAGACACTGAGTAACGAGACGATTGACTCTGATTTCGGAACTATCTTTATTTCAGAAGAACAACTTTTATATAAGATGCTAAATTAAAAAGTCAATGTTATGGACGTGCTAAACCTAATGTTAATGCCAGGGTCACCCACCTCTGAGTCTGCTAACTCAGATTGTTTGTTTTTGCTTGCATCGGTCAGTCGGTCATTCTTCCCGCTGATATGCTGATTCTGCTTCTGGCGCCGTCTACTAGTGCTGGGTTAATAGGTTGGATATAGTTTTATGCTTATTACTAATTATTTATAAGTGAGAAAATCGGTTAGTGGGTTTGTATATTGCGACATGCTGATGCATATTGATTGGATCAAATTACTAAGTGTGCATATAGGGTAGTAGGTCTTGGCACAAGGTGCCAACAATTATAAAGATAACGAGGAAGAATTATTGTGCTCTTTTAGAATGGATGTTTTCATATTTAAAAGAGATTATAGTGAAATAATGCGATAGAGACCATAGTAGTTCGAACTTAAAACCCTAAGAGGATCATGCTGTGCATATGTCGGACTACACTGGCTTAGGACTAAAGTTTCTAGGCCTTCTATTCGGAACGTTATACTATAAATTAAATGCTGGCCAACTGTAATTGTAATATTGGCCAATCACCATTAATGAGGTTGTGTAGGAAAACGACACCCAGCATTGTTTTACGATTAGTTCATTATTAGTAAGAGTCTACTCTGATACGAAGGAAGGTAAAGATTTGAAATATAACAAATAATAGAAAATTCTTTTGCTCGGTTTCTATGCGGTGTTGAGGAACTCCATATTGGAGATAAAACTGCTTTGAATCCTGAGTGAACTGAATTCCACAGCGGCGAATATAATTCATATAATATTCGGCGTTTTGCACGGTGAAATTTAACCGGGCTGATCTGAGGTTCATTTATATTATATTATTATATTTCTATAGATCTACAGATTCTATTATATTGTTTTAAAAGCCTGTCTTTATATTTTTTTAATTTCGTGAGGCACCTTGTAAAAAAAGGAGAATTATTTGAAGCGGATATTACCGCGGCACGCATATGTCAAAAAATGTATTTAATGTGTAATACAATTTTTCTAAGATGATATGTGTACAGTTGCATGCCACAATCTCGGATTCCAATGAAGTTTGTAAAAGTCAGCCTTAAAAAAAATCGAATTTTATTTGACACGCAGGGAGGCTTTTGAGAAGCAAAGCTCTGGAAAAAGTGGTACCATCTGGATCAGATACAAAACAAAAGTTTAGAAGCCGATCTAACGAATTTCTAACATTGATCTAACCTAGGATTAAGTCAAAGATGCCCGCCGTGAAATCATGATAGATGGAAAGTGGCAAAAAAAGATAAATTTTCAGTGTTTCAGTGACACCAAGACTTAGATAGCAGACCATTCAGTATAGCAGCTTAGGTATGGCAGGCCAGTCAGTAATGCCAGTATGTAAGCGGTTAGGTAGATGGTGGAATGTAAGAACATGTAAAAAGCAAAGATTGAGACAATATGACTTTAGCGCATTCGAAATTAGCAAACTCTAGTAACTTTACCTCTTCAGAAGCGAAATTGGAGTCCATAAAGATTGAGACTCCTCCTCCTCTTCGCCGAGGTAAGCCACGTCTAAAAGTGGTGTACCTACTTGGAAAAACTTCGGAGCTAAGAATATCCGGCTAGCCTTTGCATTTCATATTGTAGTGTTTACCTAACCAGGTTTCGGTAAAGACTATAATATCGGATGCACAGAACCAGGATGGTTGACTAGGATGATGGATTTGTCTTACTACAAGACTTTACAGAATACCTTGAATTCCATAATTATTACTTATTTATTTATAATTTCTATTAAAGTTCCTTGAACCAATGTGTCAAGCAAAAGAAAATGGGAGCTTAAAGTGAGCGATTAGTGCGAGTTAATAACAAATGCAAGGAATAGAGATAAGAATCTCTATTGAACGAAAATGGAAGCAACAGAAAAAAGTTGAAGAGGCAGAGCAGCGCTTTTCTGAAAGAAAATTAAGAATATACCACAAAGATATTACTGTACACGCGAAGCAATACGGACTTTTGAATAAATAAAATTGATTTTTATTACATCTAAATATAAATAGCAGCATCGATTTTACTTGCGACATGTTCGAAATGTGCATAGGTCAAATTAATCATGTAAGGAGTTTTTGTTTAGATCGGTTCCTAGTCTTATGTTATCGCGTATGTTCTGATGACTGTTCCAAGGCCTGATTATTTACAGTATGCTGATTTTCAATTATTGACTCCGGCGTAGTCTACTCCTACGCCGGATCCTCGCCGCTCCTCCGACTGCTTCTTGGCTCTCCCGCCAACGTTTGTCCACCCGTCCCACACCAGTCTCCGTTCCGGGCTTGTTCCAATAGGTACTCCTCCCAGGCATACGCCTGGCAGGATATGCGATATGTTGCCTGGCAGCCGCTCTGGCCAAATTCCCCTCGCTTTTGATCACGCCAGTCCGTTGCCATATCTATGCGATAAGGCATTCGGCAGACCGATCCGTTTGTCCGCTTGGGTAGCTGGTTACCTACTGTGTTTGGGAAATGGCCAACCCGACTCGTTTACCCTGGGCTTCAGTTGCGTCACGGATCACTGATCCTTTCGCACTTGCTTCTATTCGCACGCTCAACTTTAAGGACTCTCCAAAGGCGATCCTGCAGTCATTACCACTTCTAATTCTTTAAATATTATAAACCTGAGTTAATTTTTCTAAAGCAATCCAATAGAGAAAATATGTAGCCAGGAAAGGATTAGAGCGACAGAAAGGCATAAATTTGAATTAATTATTAAGATCGGACTGAAGTCTGTATTGGATTTGCATTGTAGACAAAGTAAATAAAGTCCGGGGTGAAGGAAAATCGTTTATAAAAAAGGATATGCAATCCAAGGTGGAACAGCATATGCCGAAGGATGCATGTCCGGGGGGTGCACGGACGATAATATGCGGACTCTGGGGGACCGGCCAACCCCTCAGTTTCAATCAGGCTTATCATGATAAGCGGGCTATGTCATGATGGACGAACCCCTTCCCGCCTACTCGTGGGTCCAAATATGAACTTGAATAAAAATTTAAATAAACAGTGGAGAACGGAACTCCCCAAGATAGTCCGGAAATGGGATCATGGATCCGTCAATCTTCAAGGAAGACAGAGGCCAAAGAGATGCTGGGATGGCGAAGCTCCCCACTGAGGGACAACGTCCGGAGGCGAGCTGCGCCGGTGTAGGGGGAGATGCCAAGGCACCGACCCCCAAAACGGGGGCCACTACGGGACCACCAAACGGTGTGGGGGGCAAGATCCCAGGATCGAGCTCCTCTCGCACCGGCGGTATCCCTAAGGAAGGCCCCGGTCCGGCGACTGCTGGCTCCTTGCAGCGGAAAGGCTCCTACAAGGATAGGAGGAGAGCAGTGTTCATTCTGATGAGGGCTGACCCATCGGCGAAATTCAACCCCGATCAGGCTGAGATAATAAAGTGGGCGAGGGAAATCCTGCCTGACTTTCAGCCAGCAAAAGCGGGAGTGAGACCGGATCCGAAGAAGCCGACAGAAATAGGCGACTCTGCCAAGGATAGCGCACAAAGTGCGAAGAGGCAGAGGTCGACTTATGGTGGAGCGCCCCTAGCGAAGAAGAAGAAGGTGCAGACGCAACAGAGTAACAGATCCTTCGCCGAGGTTACTAATGGTAGAACCATCATTGGGGTTGTTGACAACGGCTCCAAAGATGGCCTGATCCCCAAGGAGCTTTGGCGGAGGGTGGTGAATGAGCTGCATGGGCGCTTCATGGAGGAGATGCTCAAGAGCGGAGAACCTCCACCGGACTGCGAAGACGCAGGACAGCATCAAGGTGATAGCGTGCCAAGATGCGAGGTCTGTAAGCCTCTACAAGCGCAAGATTGCGTCGCTTGGAGAGGTTTACCCAGGAGCCAGTCTGGAGGCGTTGGACTGTGACAAGATCCCCAGCAAACCGAGGGCCCGCGTATGGCTGACAGAGAAGCCGGCGGACCCTGCTACCATACTGGCCATGCTCAAGATGTGCAATCCCACACTCCCTACGGCGGACTGGAGAGTCGCCAAAGTGGAGGAAGCAGTGGGATTAAGAAGGCAGGTTGTCCTCACTTTAAATGAGGAGACTGCGAGGATCCTGGAGGGTTCTGGTAGCCGTACTAAGTACGGGTTCGAGCACGTTGCGGTGAGGATCTACAAGTCGGATGCGAAGAGTAAGCCAGGAGGCATCGACTTGGAGATAGACGCACAAGAGCCAGACTTGGGGGAACCGACCGAAGAGGTCCGCCCAGAAGGAATGTCAGATGTGGAGGAGGACATTCTGGAAGGGTACACCTCGGAGGAGAGTGACTTGGCAAGGGCTCTTGGAGGCGTCGGTATGGAGGGGGACTCACTGCTAGGCTCCGACACCGAGGCTGAGGTCACTGTGGTGGAAAATCTAAAGGATGTCCCTGACATTCCTGCAGATAAACCTCCATCACATTAAGGTGGCATCCGCCGCCCTCCTGCTCCATCTCGCAGAGAGTGGCCCTGACGTGGACCTCATTCTCGGTTTGGGGGCGTCGGGTTTCAGGCTGTGCACAGCCGATGTAACAGGTAAAAAGCGAGCATGCATACTCGAAAAAAGGAGCCTTAATATTTTCTTGCTACCAAATTTTTTTTTTTTTTCATACTTTTATCTTTTATTGGTTGGATCTTCTCTTATTAAGAGACTAACAACAATTTTAAAAATCTTAATCTAATACATAATTGGTTTATCTTTGTAAACATCTATACCTCCGAAACACCTCCGATGTCAACGGGCTGGAAGGTTATTTTTTTTTTAATCGGGATTGTTGACTAACTTGGTTTAGCGATCTGGCTAAAGGATTTTGGTGCGTGGAGAGTTTCCTTTTGTATTTTTCCTGGAGTTGAGAAATTTCGACTTTGACGACAGGTATACCTAGGTCTCAATGGATATCTTCATTGCGAATATACCATGAAGCTCCAGTGATGGTTCTGAGCACTTTAGACTGTGCCCTTTGAATAACGTCTATATTGCTACTGCTTGCATTGCCCCAAAGTTCGGAGCCATACTTCCAGATAGGATTTATGACTGAATTGTAGAGTAGTACTTTATATTCCAGTCGAAGTGGGGAACGAGGATTGATAAGCCAGTGCAGTCCTCTGGATTTATGTCTTAATTGGTCCCGTTTCGCTTCAATATGTTTTTTCCACGTAAGACGCCTGTCCAGGTGGACGCCGAGATATGTGACCTCATTCACAGAGGGGACTATAGTATAGTTTAGAGTTGGAGCGGGGCAGTTTTGTCTGTTGAGAGTAAAGGTAATGTGTTTAGATTTTTCACAGTTTATCTTTATACGCCAGTCCGTCATCCACTTTTCTATTAGTGCAAGGTGAGAGGAGAGGCTTCTGGATGCCTCCAGCGGGCATTTAGATATATTTAGTATGGCTGTGTCATCGGCGAATGTTGACATAGTTAGACGCTGGTCTGTTGGGATATCTGCTGTATATAGAAGATATAGGGTGGGGCCGAGGACGCTTCCTTGGGGTACGCCCGCCTTAATTTCGATCTCTTCAGTTGTAAAGTTTTTAAAGTTTTACAGTGAACACTCGATTAAGCAGGTATGTTTTGAGCAGCTCATGACAGTTTTGTGGGAGTAATAGTTTTATTTTATACATAAGTCCTTGCAGCCAGACTCGGTCAAATCCCTGGGATATGTCCAGAAATATAGCAGAACAGTATTCTCGCTGTTCATAGGCGGTTCGAATTTCAGATGTGATACGGTTCACCTTCTCTATGGTGCCATGCTTTTCTCGGAAGCCAAATTGATGTTCGGGGATTCGAATAATAATTCGAAGTCATATAAGGCGTGATACGGAACAGCAGAAGTTTCTCAAAAAGCTTTGATAAGCATGAAAGTAGACTTATTGGTCTATATGAAGAGGCCAAAGCTTTGTCTTTCCCTGGTTTCGGTATCATTATTATAATGGATTTTTTCCAATGTTGGGGGAAGTGGCCAAGCTTTGTAATAGAGTTAAATATAATTTTTATATAATTGATAGCGCACGCAGGGAGCTCCATAATCATTTTCGGCGCAATGAGGTCATACCCTGGAGACTTATTTGGCTTGAGGTGCTCTTTGATGACCTTAGTGATTTCAGTTGTTTGAAATTGTATAGCTGGAATTGGATCTCGAATTGGTAGCTCTGGAAGAATGAAAGGAGAGGCTGCTTGATTTGGAGTAAAAACTTTACAAAGGTGACTAGCGAAGACGCTTGCTTTTTCTTCATCGCTGTGCGCCCAAGATCCATCTGGTTTTCGAAGGACTGCCGCTTTTCCCGGACTAGAATTTCTATATAGGAATTTGTGCCGGAGTATGGAGGTTTTTCTGTGGTCGCAGGAGTCGAGAGCTTTACTGCTGAGGTCATCATGTCTTCCAGGTGGTTGACTGCATCTTGAATGTCCTTGCTACAGTTAATTGACGGTCTTATGTTTGTCCTTTTTGAAGTGAGATAAATTTGATTATTTTGTAATTCTGCATGTTGAAATAGGTGAAGAAGGACAACTGAATGGTCAGACGATAGGTCATCCAAAGGTTCGGCTCGAATGATGCTTCGTGGAATTTTTCTAGTGATCGCAAAGTCAATTAGGTCTGGCTTCTTCCGTGGGTCCGCTGGCCAGTATGTAGGCCTTCCCGGTGATAGAAAGTCTAGTTTGTTTCCTGGCTGCATCAAAGCGTTTTATAGTTGTCTACCCTTTGGGTTGGTTAGGCGAGAACCCCAGTGTGGGTGCTTGGCATCGTAGTCGCCGCCTGCTATAAATCAATCGCCAAGTGTATCAAAGAATTCCATAAACTCCATATCAGATATGCAGAAACGTGGTGGGCAGTATATTGCAGCTATATTTAGATGACCTCCCACGGTCTGAATTCGTATTGAAGCTGACTGCAAGGAATTTGTAGCAACTCGTTGAAGGGAATGGTGTTATATGCGCTGCTTTATGAGGATCCCAGTTCCCCCATGAGCCTTCCCATCTGGATGATTTGTTGCATGAAATATATATCCCGTTAGATAGAAGTTGTTTTTGTTCGTTAGATGGGTTTCGGAGAGGAGCATAATATCGATATTATTATCATCAAGAAATGTCTTAAGTTCATTTTTGCGCTTTGAAATGACGTTAGCATTCCATAGACAGATTCTCAAATAAGCCATATAATTGGATTTTTGTTTGACTAAAAGCTCCATTAGTCGATTTTGGTTTCGCATGAGCTCCTGCATATTATTTTGCATTGTGACCATTAGACTTATAAGTGTGGACAACATTCCTTCGATACCCTTTATTTCGGGGGTTGCAGATTCTTGGCCTACTCTTTCCCTCGTAGTACCCGTAGGCGGAGGTGGATATCCCACAGTTTCAGTGTCCAGTGGTGCTGAACCTACGCTATTTAATAGTCCTGGCCATCGTAGAGCGCTAGAGAAAGAAACTCCAGGTGTAGTCAAAGACGCCGTGGTGGTTTTGTGGTTAGTGTGAGTGGCAAACGGGCGTTGTTGTAAGGGTTTTTTTGTATTCATACGATTTTTTAGCTCTTTATAAACTGGGCATCCCCTGTAATTGGCCGTATGATTTCCACCACAGTGTCCACATTTCTTAGAGTTATGGTCGGTTTTATTTATGGTACAGGAGGCAGTGTCATGGAAGCCGCCACAAGCCACACAGACTGCACACAAGGTGCAGTACGACTTTGAGTGTCCATATTCTTGGCAATTTGAACACTGTAGAGGTTGGTTGCGCTTATGATGTTCCTCAACCGTGATTCTTCTATTCAGAAAATACTGTAGTTTTTATATGGGATGAATCATATCTTTAGGAGTTGTTTTCGTTTCGGGTTGGAGCTCAACTTTGAACATAGGCTGGGGGACTTTTTGTCTGTTGATGACATTAATGGCTCCGTTAACTTTAAAACCTGCGCTTGAAAGGGCTTCGATGATTTCTTTTATTGGTACCGACGAGTCAATACCCTTTATGACCACTTGAAGGCTCTTGCTGCTCTTCAATTGGTAGGTGTAATATTTTTTCTGGTTGTTGTATAGGTATTTCGTGGCTAAGCGATGATTTTCCTCCGTGTAGACTTGAAGGTTGGTCTCCCGTATATTGCCCTTGTTTAGTGACATTATATGAAAGTTGTTATTTCCAATTAGCTTAGCGAGACAGTTTACCATATCGCTGCAGTTTTGATCACGTATGTAAATGGGTGGCGGCTTTTGCTTGGCTTTGGGAACTTCCGTATTCTCTTCATTAATACGGTCTTCGCTTAATATAGAATCTGTTTTCAGACAGAGAATTAATCGGTTCGTCTTGATTGTTGACTTTCATTGGTTTTGCAGAGTTAGCATTTTTTTTCGACTGGGGACTGAGCTTTCGTTTTACTTGGGTATATCTGTCAATGCCCGTTTGGATTGTTGCTCGGCTGAAAGACAGCTACCGATGTTGCTGTTGTGGTTGTTGTACACGATGTGGTAAACGATGTAGTAGTGCTCGTTGTAGGCAAATATAACGGAGTTGATAGACCAGAGGGTGATAGTGCTGGGGAGGTGCACTGCGCACTCCAGGTTAATGCACTGCTTGTGCCTGGCAGAGCGGGAGAGCATGATCTTGCACGCTCTTCGACGAATGAGAAATAGGCATTGGAAGACCGTCTACGCTCTGTTTTTGGGACGGACAGCATTTCGTTCATTTTGTTGTTGTTTATGTTAGGTACTGCAGGCAGGAGGACGCTCTTATTTCTTTAAATGAATGTGCACAAGCTGTTGGTTTAATTTGTCGTGATGGCATTTCAATTTTTGAATTTAATAAATTTTGATTTTGTGTTAGTTATAGGACACTATAATCTCGAGACTTATGTGTGTCCAAAAGCGTCCTTTTGGAAAATTGTTAGCGTAATTTTTTTAGCATAGACAATTGCAACATCATTCGTATATGTGATAACTCTGCAGCCAGCACCTTTAAGCATTGCAGTAGAGTCTTTTCCGTCACGTTCCAGAGTAGGGAGAAGAGTATACATCGACTGCGGTGTAAATAGACGATCCTCTTAGTTTCGTCTCATCACTCCTGTTGACCAGGATCTGCCGTGAACGGATCGTCTACTTTTAGTCCCGTCAGTGCAGTGGTAATTGAGCATGGCAAGATGTTGTTGAAAGCACCTTTGATGTCTTGAAAAGCAGTGAGCGCATGTTCTTGGTCACTGAGCCCCTTCTCGGCGATCATGGTTACCTCGGCCTTTAATATGCGTATTTGTGAACCCGAGATGTCAGTTGGGTTAATGTTACAATTAAGATGGACACTTATGAGCCTCTCTTTTCTCTTAAGGAGGAAGGACGAGAGACCAGTAAATCGCCCAGTTGAGATTCCTATTACTTAGAAGGTAGTCTAGTTCTTCGACCTTCTGCTGCCCATTCTCTTTTTGGGTCAGGCTTTATGGTACGCTTTGGCGCAGACCTCAGTGAGCGTTTTCACCATGGCTTTAAGTCATCTATGGTATCAACATTCGCTGTGGGGCATTTCTTTAAGAATCTAATGTTTTTTTGTAGAGCTCCTTTGCCTTCCTAGGATTGCGTACTGATATCAGTGAGAAGTTCTAAAATTCTAAACCGCTAATTCAACGTATCAGTGATCTGCAACTGACTGCGTCACCAAGAGAATTCAAGAAGAGAGTTATTTGAAGGACTTCTCGTAGTTTAAGAGAAGAGTAGGAATAAGATATCACGAGGAAGAGTGTTGCACAGATAAGGCGTTTAGTATAAGGGATTTAATATTGTTAGTAAAAGAAAGTGTAGGAATGACATCCTTAAGATTCTCCACCACAGCTCTTTTCATTATCTTTTAAAAAAAGCTCTGCTCTGCCTCTTCAATTTTTTTTGTTGCTTCTATTTTCGTTTAATAAAGAACCTTATCTTATCTTATCACTTCCTCTCTTTATCTTAAAGCGGACGGACGTGTCTTTTTGAGCGCACTACGTTTTTGTATAATTTGTAATAAGCTTTCTATAAACAATCGGTGTTTATTTCTTTGCATACATATATAAAAACAAATTGCAATTTCTTAGATCCGTATCGCTTCGCGTGTGCAGTGATATATTTGGAGGTAAAATAATAATTTGTTTCATTTTCCTTCCAAACATAGCCCTGCTCTGCTTCTTCATCTCCTACGGTGTTGTTGCTATTCTTTTGTTTCTACTCTCGCTCAATAGAGATTCTTATCTCTTACTAACTTGCACTAACTGCTCTCTTTAATCTCCCTCTTTTGTTTCCTTGGTACAGTGGTTCAAGGTTCCTCAATAATAAAATCAAATAATATTAATAAATTAATTATTAATTTTTTTAATAACTTCACAGGCCGACAATTTCCAACTTTTTTTTTCCTCCACGCATAATTTTACCTGCTCCATAACCTTTAGGCTTCCCTGAACCAAAGTCCAGAACAAACATAGGTTCTATCACCCACAGTTTTCGCGGTACACCTAAGAGAAGAAATTGATCAAATTTTACCATATATTGAATTATGTAGG
>JAJJHT010016864.1:2656317-2694817 GCA_021223865.1 Drosophila pandora
CGTATAGACCTATAAGCCTACTTTCATGCTTATCTAAACTCTTTGAGAAATGCATTCTGACTCGAATAAACACATACCTAAGGATCCAGGAAGGAATCCCGTCACATCAGTTTGGGTTTCGTGAAAAGCACGGAACAATTGAGCAGGTCAACCGGATAACAGCAGAAATTCGGAATGCATTCGAAAAACGCGAGTACTGTACCGCAATATTTCTAGATGTCTCTCAAGCATTTGATAGAGTCTGGCTAGAAGGTCTAATGTACAAGATCAAGACAATGCTCCCTTGTAATACCCACAAGCTTTTAGAGTCTTACCTCTACGACAGAAAATTTGCTGTGAGGTGCAACACTGATATATCTGACGAATTCACTGTTGGAGCTGGAGTTCCTCAAGGAAGCGTACTCGGACCAACATTATATGTTCTCTACACAGCAGACATCCACACAAGCACACGACTAACAACATCTACGTTTGCTGATGATACAGCTACTTTTAGCCGCTCAAAATGCCCGATGCAAGCAACTGCGCAGCTAGCTCTTCATCTGGTGGATGTTGAAAAATGGCTATCAGACTGGCGAATTAAAGTAAACGAACAAAAATGCAAGCACGTTACGTTCACCTTGAATAGGCAAAACTGCCCGCCCCTTACACTAAACAACACCCTACTCCCGCAAGCAAACGAGGTAACATATCTAGGAGTCCTTTAATAAGAGGCTTGATTTTACGGGAGAGGTCTGCGAGAAGGTGAGCGGCACATAACTCAAGACGGGAAAGCGTCTTTGTCTTGAGTGGCGGTACTTTGGACTTTGCAGTCAAAAACGAGACTTTAAAACCTTCTGCAGATTCGCAACGAATATAGACGCAGGCTCCATAGGCTCTCATCGATGCGTCAGAAAAGGCATGAATTTGAATTGGTGACTTCGGCTCTCTCATCACAAACCTCGGTATTGAGATATCTTCTAACTGTGACAAGGCAAGCTAAATTTTATTCCACGCTGATTCCAAATGCAGTGGAATCGACTCATCCCAATCTAGCTTATAAAGCCAGGATCTTTCCTTTAATAAGGATTGGGCTCAATAAGCCAAGGGGGTCAAATAGCTTCGATGTCACCGAAAGAATGTTCCGCTTAGTCGCCCTTTGACCCATGACTGACTTATCAATTTAAAATTTAAACATGTCATCTTTGGGAACCCAAGCGATTCCCAATGCATTAGACAGCTCTGAGTCCGAAAGTGTTATTGGCTTAACGGTGCTCTCGGATGCAGTAACTTCAGGCGAGTTTGAAAACCAATTACTCAATTCAAACCCAGCGTTTTGAAGTACCTGAGTTACTTCTGACTTAATTGTCTTTAGCTCCTCCAGGCAACCACCACCCGTTAACATGTCGTCGACGTAAAAGTCAGAGGACTCAGATGGTTCTTTTCTCCACACTATCAACTGGTATCGCCTATCTGCTTCATTAACCATTACCTGGCTATACATCTTTTTGATGTCGGCTATCATAACGAATTTGTTTAGCCGAAACCGAATAAGAGTTGAGTACAGCTCTTCCTGAATTGTTGGACCCACCATCAACAAATCATTCAAACATTTTTGTGTGGATGTCTTACAGGATTCGATTGCAGTCGTCGCATGCAGACGTGTTTTTTATTGTGCTCCGGGAAAAAATATTCAATAAAATCATAAAAGTGCAGTGACTGCTCTAAGAAATCTACAATAACGCGAAAAGACGCTTTTTGCGATGAAATCGCTAATGTTTATATTGATTAATTAATTAATTAATTAATACAAAACACAACACTTAAAACTCAAACTAAATCAACCTCGACTGCAATGAGCTCAAACGACGTTCGCACACAACGTTTGACAACGTGAGCTAGACGAGAGACGGCTCTCAGTACAAAGAAACAATGCGTACTTCTCTTTTAAAGCAACCGAAAACCATGCAAGCTCCGATCAAGCGCGGTCAATTACCCCCAACTTGACCGAATTCTTAAACGTAGAGAGCGAGAGAGCGCGTTCCTGCTCCCCCTCGATACCATCGATGTCTCTGCAGCCAAAGAGTGCAGTAACTAGCACCTCAATTTCTTTGACAACGTCAACAGTAACAACAACAACAACCGCAACTGTATCGACAGCGCGTTTAACGACGTCATCAGCTAGCAGCGCAAATAGTAATACGTCCGCGCTGCCCGAAAACCAAAACAAAAACAAAAACAATGACTATATTAAGCCGGCTGTGCAGACTGGCATGGATCGCTACATCCAAATCAAAAGGAAGCTGCCCCCTGAATTCCAAACGCAAAATAACCCGTGGCAATGCTAGCCTAGTAGCAAAAGAAACGCCCATTAACTCAAACCTATTTAAAATCTTGGCAGACGCCGATGAGGTTGAGGCGGTCGAATCCACTGAAGTTGGGAAAAGGAAGCCAAAACCTCCGCCTATCTATATACGCGAAAAAAGTTCCAATGTTCTTGTCAACAAAATTATTGAGCTTATTGGTAAGGATAACTTCCACATAATACCCCTTGTAAAGGGCAACATTCAAGAAACAAAAGTTCAAATGAAGTCTGAAGATAACTACAGAGTATTATCAAAATATCTTACCGAGAATAAAAAGAACTTTTACACGTACCAGCTAAAAAGCAGCAAGGGCCTGCAAGTCGTACTTAAGGGCATAGAGCCCGAAGTAACGCCTGCAGAGATAAAAAAGGCGCTACAGGAGAAGGGTTTTAGCGCCAAGACAGTCTTTAATATCCTTAACAGGGATAGAAAGCCGCAGCCACTCTTTAAGGTTGAGCTCGAACCAGAAACCAAGCTCCTGAAGAAATACGAAGTGCACCCAATATACAATCTTCAGTACCTGCTGCACCGCAGAATTACAGTTGAGGAACCGCACAAACGCAATGGCCCGGTACAATGTGCGAACTGCCAGGAATATGGCCATACAAGGTCATACTGCAAACTGCGCCCGGTGTGCGTAGTTTGCGGAGAGCTTCATGACTCCGCACACTGCCCAGCGAGCAAAGATGACAGAAACTCGAAAAAGTGCGGCAACTGCGGTGGCAATCACACTGCTAATTATAGAGGATGCCCAGTCTATAAGGAGCTGAAAAGTCGCATCCACCAGAAAGGAATAGCTGCCCGCACCCAAAATGGACAGTTCACGGCGTCCAGATCAAACCCTGAAGTCTTCTTCTCGACTGCAGCCAGATCCTCACTAGGACCCATTAACTTTGACAAAAATGTGACATACGCAAGCGCCTTAAAATCAGGACCGGCGACACCTGCCTCAAGAAGCTCATTTCTGCAATCAGCATATCAAGAACCGAACACGGCTCAGCAACATCAACCAACAGAGCAGCCAAAAAGCAACTTTGAAGCTATGATATGCAGCCTACAACAAAGCCTGACGGAATTTATGTCGTTTATGCGCACAACTATGCAAGATTTAATGCGAAACCAAAATCTATTGATTCAAATGCTGGTTTCACAACAATCCAAATAATGGCTTTCCTACGGATATCTACGTGGAACGCTAACGGCGTTTCGCAACATAAACTTGAGTTAGCTCAATTCCTACTCGACAATCACATCGATGTAATGCTGCTCTCTGAAACACACCTCACAAACAAATACAATTTTCAACTACGAGGATATTCATTCTACGGAACAAATCATCCAGATGGTAAAGCACATGGTGGGACTGGAATTCTAATCAGAAGCCGCATAAAGCACCATTATCAAAACAAATTTGCTAAAAACTACCTACAGGCCACATCTATAAATATACAACTAAATACTGGCAACCAACTTACACTAGCCGCCGTATACTGCCCCCCTCGCTTCAATATAGCTGAAGATGAGTTTATGCAGTTTTTCAACACACTTGGAGACCACTTCATAGCAGCAGGAGACTACAATGCCAAGCACACACACTGGGGATCCCGTCTCGTTACTCCAAAAGGGAAGCAGCTCTATAATGCAATTATCAAAGCCAAGAACAAGCTCGACTATGTTTCTTCTGGCACACCAACATACTGGCCGGCAGACCCAAGGAAACTACCAGATTTAATAGACTTTGCGATTACCAAAAACATCCCTAAAAATCTGATAAGCGCCAATTGCCTATCGGATCTTTCATCTGATCACTCGCCTGTCCTGTTTATTCTACTGCGACATCCAGGAACATTGGAACAACCATTAAAATTGACCTCACAGAAAACCAATTGGGTTAAGTACAGAAAATATATCAGCTCACACATTGAGCTAAGTCCTCATCTCCACGATGAAGCCAACGTAGACAGCTTTGTTAATTCACTTGAGTCTGTACTCGTCTCTGCAGCTCGAGCCTCAACATCGCAAACTATAAATACACAAAGCAATAAAAAGACAAATCTACAAATCGAACAGCTCGTCCTCGAAAAGCGGCGTTCACGTCGCGAGTGGCAATTCCACAGATCGCCATCTACTAAGCAAAGCTTTAGACATGCATCACGTCAACTTACTAAAGCCCTACAGCAAGAAGAAGCTTATGTCCACCGCCGCTATATAGAGCAATTGTCAACTTCTAGTACAAAACACTCACTATGGAGAGCTCACCCAACTTTAAGCTCACCGAAAGAAACAGTGATGCCTATTAGAAATCCCACAGGCGGCTGGGCGCGCAGCGATGCAGACAGAGCCAGCACGTTTGCCAATCACCTTAAAAATATCTTCCAACCAAATCCGGCCACTAGTGCCTTTACTTTGCCGACTTTACCATATGAGCCTCAGCTTCAACATGAACCAATCGAGTTTCGCCCAAACGAAATCGCTAATATCATCAAAAACCAACTAAATCCGAAAAAATCACCAGGCTGCGACCTCATAACTCCCAAAATGATCATTGAGCTTCCATATTGCGCCGTCTGCACTATCACCCAGCTCTTCAATGCCATCGCAAAACTTGGCCACTTTCCAGCGAGATGGAAAAAGTCAATTATAATAATGATAGCAAAGCCGGGAAAAGACCACACAATTCCCACGTCGTATAGACCTATAAGCCTACTTTCATGCTTATCTAAACTCTTTGAGAAATGCATTCTGACTCGAATAAACACATACGTAAGGATCCAGGAAGGAATCCCGTCACATCAGTTTGGGTTTCGTGAAAAGCACGGAACAATTGAGCAGGTCAACCGGATAACAGCAGAAATTCGGAATGCATTCGAAAAACGCGAGTACTGTACCGCAATATTTCTAGATGTCTCTCAAGCATTTGATAGAGTCTGGCTAGAAGGTCTAATGTACAAGATCAAGACAATGCTCCCTTGTAATACCCACAAGCTTTTAGGGTCTTACCTCTACGACAGAAAATTTGCTGTGAGGTGCAACACTGATATATCTGACGAATTCACTGTTGGAGCTGGAGTTCCTCAAGGAAGCGTACTCGGACCAACATTATATGTTCTCTACACAGCAGACATCCATACAAGCACACGACTAACAACATCTACGTTTGCTGATGATACAGCTACTTTTAGCCGCTCAAAATGCCCGATGCAAGCAACTGCGCAGCTAGCTCTTCATCTGGTGGATGTTGAAAAATGGCTATCAGACTGGCGAATTAAAGTAAACGAACAAAAATGCAAGCACGTTACGTTCACCTTGAATAGGCAAAACTGCCCGCCCCTTACACTAAACAACACCCTACTCCCGCAAGCAAACGAGGTAACATATCTAGGAGTACACCTCGACAGAAGACTCACATGGCGTCGGCACATAGAAGCTAAAAGAACTCACCTAAAGCTAAAAGCCAGCAGCCTTCATTGGCTTATCAACGCTCGGTCTCCCCTTTGCCTTGAATATAAAGTCCTGCTGTATAACTCAGTACTTAAACCTATATGGATGTACGGCTCCCAGTTATGGGGGAATGCCAGCAATAGCAATATTGACATAGTCCAGCGAGCTCAGTCGAAGATCTTGAGAACAATCACCGGGGCACCGTGGTACGTTCGCAACGAAAACATACATCGCGACTTAAACATTCTTCCAGTCAAAGATGTGATCGCAGAACAGAAGGAAAAGTACTTTAGCAAGCTATTGTCGCACCCTAACCACCTGGCGAGAGGTCTAACAAGGTTGAGTAACCAATCACGACTTCGTCGCAATGACCTACCCACCCAGCGACCGTCTTGAGGAACGTGCAACCAGAATGCAGTCTTAGTCTACTGTTAGTTAAATGTTAATGTTAAGATTTGAAAACCTATTATTAGTCTCAAAATTAAGAGAAGATCCAATAAATAAAAGCAAAGTTTAATAAAAAAAAAAAAAAAAAATGTCTTACAGGACGCATCAAAAACGACTCGTAGTTTGGTCGTTGTACTTTGAGGCCGTAAGACACACTGGTGGGGTATTACGTAGTGTGGAGTAGCAAGAACCTCATTGCTTACAGGGGACATATGACTTAGGGGTTCGTATTCTTCCATGAATTTCACATATATTTTCTTTAAGTTCAGATCTCGAGATAATCTTCTCTCGAGCGACAAAAAACGGCGTTTGGCTATCTCGAATGAATTGCCCAAAACGCTTGGATCCGACTTAAATGGATGTCTGACTTCGAATCGACCGGATTGCAGTATTCTAGTAGTCTTTTGATAATGTTCCTCACACAACTCCTGTTCTGGCGACAAAATCTTTTTAGAAGATGAAACTTCTTCCAACGACCAGAATTTTTTCAAATTGTGATCAATCGATTCTAATATTTGTTCCTGGCAATTCAGGCTAGAGACCGGTTGTTGAGGAGTTGAGGAATTTGCCATATATTTTCCCGATACTATCCATCCAAGAAGCGTTTTTTGCAGTATGGGATGGTCGGACCTTGCATTATTTGGCCAACGGACAAAAGTTCGAAAAATGACTCAGCTCCAATTAACATATCTATCCGCTGAGGTTTATAAAAATATAGTACCAAATCCAAAAGTCGAACGAAAACTCGCTACCATTGATTCTCGATTTCACCACGTTACTTACTTTTTCGTTACTTGTGAATTGGATTGGCAATTCCAAGCACGTTGATGCACGATTCCTCCCTACGGATCTGTAAGCGTTGAGCAAGTTATGAGTCTTTTTAGACTCATAATTACTGTCGGTGACTTGGAAAGCCTTGACAGTTCCTAAGGCTTCACCGGAGAGGCAAGAAATTAAATAATTAAATTTCCCAAGAACAGGAATGTTCACTTCTTTGTGTACCAAGGTCTCGAAAAGATACAATTTTTTATCTCGGAAATTGTCTCGTCTAAAATAATCATCTCATCTAAATGCCTGCATTCTAGCTCGGTCTTATCTAGAGGAAGTGATCCAGCTTCCAAATTTTCCTCTGACCGGCGAATGCTTTTAGTTTAACATTTAATCTTCTCTTTAAATCATGAAGGGTCGTGGAGTGTAATTTTGTAATATCCGACCAAATTGTAGGGTATCGCGTCACTTGGCTTTCCGTTAAACAGAAGGCGCCAAAAATGCATATACGTGCATACATACAGCAGCGGATAACGGAGGGAGGCGAAAGCGATAAGTTTAGTCTATTTATATGTACACTAGGGTGGGTCGATTGAAAAATCGCTTAGGCACATATGATTTTTGGATTCTAGGGATCAAAATAAGAAACTTTGCTCAAGAGACCATACCTCTAAAATTAATTCTGATGTCCCTTGTCTTAACGTGTAGGAAAAATCCTGTTTTGACCCATTTAGAGTGCCCCAATCGAGTCCAAAAGTATGAACGACCTACTAACTTTGGAGGGTCGACGCACCCATACAAGTGGTACCCCCCTGGGGCCCCCAAGGGACGAAAAGGAGGACAGGCGGTGGGCGGAGCAACAGGTTTTGAGTTACATTTTCGTAGCATACTTTTTAGGTGCTGTGATTTTGTGATAATTTTGTAAGGGAGAATCCCTGGGGGGTCCCAGGGGGGTACCACTAGCATGGGTGGGCCGACCTTCCAAAGTTAGTGGGTCGTTCATACATTTGGACTCGATTGGGGCACTCTAAATGGGTCAAAATAGGATTTTTTGGAATTTGACCTTTTGGGTACCTACACGTTAAAACGAGGGACATCAGAATTCATTTTAGAGGTATGGTTTCTTGAGCAAATTTTCTTATTTTGATCCCTAGAATCCGAAAATCATATGTGCCTAGGCGATTTTTTTGACCCCCTACAAATCGAACCGCCCTAATGTACACCAAATTACACAGTGCTACAAAAAAAATAATAGTGAATGAACTTTCAAAGTGACATAGAAGGAATTGTTTATTTGGTCAAGTATAACACAAAACAGTGTACAACAGTGTATAACACAAAAAATATTTTATATTTTTAACACCCTAAAAATCTTGATTTATTGTTAAAAAACCGGGTTTCGGAACTTTTTTGCGCATAAAACTTCTTGATTGCGTATTTTTAAGCCGATTTCAAAATTGCCGGTGTTTTTCAATAGTTTAAGGTTTTAGCTTTTAACAACAAATAGATCTTTAATTTTTTTTAAACAAAAAAGACAACATTTTCACACAAGAAACTGAAATTTTCGCCTTTTATTCGTGTTTATCGGATTTTGACGCCACTTATTCGGTACAACTTACAAAAACTCTGTCATTCATGTCACATATCAATGTTGTCTGATACTGAATAAAACAAGACAAATTTCATTAAATAAATATGAAAATTGTTGAAGTTATAACGCTTTTTCCACAAAAAGTCAATTCAACCATGCGAGCACTATAAGAATAAGAGCATATTCCCTTCTTATACACACTGTTTAGGAATGGACTATCGATACATAGTTTATAAGTTATCCCATATTGTCATCTTTATATTTTCTATACCTACTAGCTTTAGAATCCACAACATGTATGCACACACACACCTATCGTTAAGTTCCACAAATGTAAATTTTCTTAGTACCAATTAGACAGCGAAACTGACAAGAACATATAACTCTACAGTCCACTGCTCATTCATCTTAACGGTTGGGGATCATTGTTTGGTCCTTCGCAACCGGATTTGTTTTGTAGTTTTCTGTGCTTTGGTTCTCATTTGTAATTGTTTCTCGGCATGGAGCAATTAAAAGCATTGACAAAAGGGCGCGCCAGGCTCAAGGCCAATATCACACGGAGCTTGGCTTGTGCTGAGGACGCGCAACATTCAAACGCCACACGGGCAGAGGTGTCTTCTCGGCTGGAGCATCTCAACACAACATGGAAAGAATTCAATAGATTTGGTGATGAAATAGCTATGCTCGACGAAGTAGATGGCTATGTGGATCCAGAGAATGACAAAATATTCTACGAGGAAAAATATCTAAGGGCACATGCATTACTTTCGGCGATGGTAGGTACAAGACCTAGCCCATCCATTGTAAATAGTGAAAACGGCAGCGGCGTGCTGCAAAACAACGACGCAATAATAAGTTTGCTACAACAACAACTCTTCGAGCAGTTGGCGGCAAATCGAGCCACTGCAAACATGTCGAGACCTGAAGGAGGAGACGTCAACGCGGCGAATTCAGGTAGTGCTCAAATGGTAGGTGCATCAGCTCAAAGCGAATTGCCTAAAATTCAAATTAAACGGTTCGCTGGCAATTATTCAGAGTGGCCAGCTTTCAAAGATATTTATGAGAGCATAATTCACAATAAGGCGAATTTAACAAATACGCACAAATTTCATCATTTGAAATCTCTTCTGATCGACGAGGCTGCGAATCTGGTACGACATTTGGCTATTACGGATTCAGCTTACAACACTGCGTGGGAGCGACTTAATGAAAGATATAATCGTCCACGGCACATCGTGAATTCACTATTGGAGCAGTTTATGAAGCTGCCAACAACAACAAGGTCGGATACAACAACATTACGGAAGGTGTCAGACGGCGCCAATGAAATAGTGCGTGGTCTGGATGCCATAGAGGAAACAGGACGAGACTGTTGGATCATCTATTTGACGCTGGAGAAACTGGATGCAGATACTCGACGCAGGTGGATCGAGCGCAGTGTGGAGACAGACTCACCCACACTGGAGAAATTCTTCAAATTTTTGGATGCACGTTGCGAGGAACTGGAACTCAGCAAGCGTGAAACAATCGGAGGCAAGACTACAGCCTCAATCGGTGACAAGACAAGGAAGGTCACACATTCGTTGGTTGTACTTGAAGGAAACAAGTGCAGCAAATGTTACAATTGTCTAAATCCTGGTCATGGGGTCAGAAAATGCAAATCCACGTTCAAGTGCAGACAATGTAAAGGTCAGCATCACTCACTGTTGCACCTGCAACGCACGCAACAGGCTATTGGAACTATTGTTCAAGCTGGTGAGGATCAGGAGGATCCTAGCGCAAACATCTCAACGGTCACTACGAGTCACATCGCACCAGCAGAAGGTTCTGCAGCAATTGTATGTGCACAAGGCACTGCAAATACACAACAATCAACTGGATAGAACAGAAGCACCTTGCCGACGGCCATGGTCAACGTTCGCAACGCAAATGAAGATTTGGTAGCATGCCGACTCCTATTGGACACGGGTTCAGAACTGTCGTACATATCTGAACGCTGTATACAAACACTTGGTTTGGCTCGAACGCCATCACGCATACTGATTACGGGAATTTCATCAACCAAAGCAGACTCTACAAGAGGATGCAGCACTATAAGCATCCAATCCCGTATTTCTCAAGATCAGTTGATAGTCCAGGCTCATGTGCTTGGAAAGATTACATCATCATTGGAAAGGCAGGCCATCGACGCGTCTGCACTTTGAGGTTTCAACGATCTGCAATTGGCAGATTCACAATTTAGCACAAATGCCCCAATTGACATTCTTTTGGGCAGCGAACACGTTTGGAGTGTTATAACTGGGAAAAAGATATACGATGACAAAGGAAAGCTTATTGCTATATCATCAATTTTCGGATGGGTAATTACATCACTGCTTTCATCACGCGCATGCAGCGCTACGGCACTCACAACGACAATCGACATCGATGCTTATCTCAAAAGGTTCTGGGAACTAGAGAGCATACAACGCAAAGCAGAAGTCCAACCTGAAGACGAGGAGGTGGAGTAACACTAGTGCAACACACACTAGAGACAAACAAGGCAAGTACATCGTGGAACTTCCGTTTAAAGTATCCGAAACACAATTCGCAGATACACTTAAAGGAGCGCTGCAGAGTTTCAAATCAGTTGAACGACGTTTGGCGCAGAATCAACAGTTACGTAACGACTTCGTAAAGTTCATGAGGCAATACCAGGAGCTAGGCCATATGCGAGAAATCTCACCGAGCGAAATTTCCAAGGGTAGGAATTTCTACCTGCCACATCATCCCGTATTGGGTCGGAAACTTCGAGTGGTTTTCGACGGCTCATATCAAGACGCCAAAGGCATGGCGTTAAACGACACGCTCTCGATCGGACCGAGTATTCAGCGAGACCTATTTGCTGTGTGCTTGCGATTCCGTATGTACAAATACGTCTTTTCAGCGGACATAGTCAAGATGTTCCGTCAAATCTGGGTGAGTGAAAAACATAGAGACTATCAGAGAATAGTATGGAGAGAGGATCCGTCAGATCCTATCAAGCACTTCCAACTATGCACGGTGACGTATGAAACATCATGCGCACCATTTCTAGCAGTCAGAGTGCTAGAGCAACTAGCTTCTGACCATAAGCACGAGTTTCCGAACGCAGCAAAAATCGTGTTGGAGGACTTCTATGTCGACGACGTTCTCACTGGAGCAAATAGTGAGGATGAGCTGCTACGCAACAGGGACGAACTGATCCAACTGATGTCCTGTGCTAACCTAGAGCTCGGGAAATGGGTATCGAATACCAAACGCATCAAATCGGAGGATAACACGGATTCCTCACAATCACCAGTCAAAGTGCTAGGGCTGCATTGGCACCCTGGAGAGGACACATTGTCGTACAATGTAAACCTATCGAAAGACCCTTGCTGCACCAAGAGGCAAGTGTTGTCGGATGTCTCACGTATATTCGACCCTCTCGGTCTTTTAGCACCAATCGTAGTTCAGTTCAAAATACTATTTCAAAAACTCTGGCTGTTGAATTTGAATTGGGACGATGAACTACCGAGCAAACTAGCAAACAACTGGCCCAAATGGCGAGCTGATCTGGACAACCTTCACAAGCTCCAGATACCGCGCTTAGTTAAAAGCGAAAAACAGATAATCGAATTGCACGGATTTTCAGATGCATCCACCAAGGCGTACTCAGTGGTATACAGCGGTGGTATACAGCCGAGTGGTTAACGACGATGGAACCATTTCGGTCGCCATACTTGCAGCAAAAACAAGAGTGGCACCTTTGAAGCAGCAGTCTTTGCCGCGCCTGGAACTATGTGACGCACTTCTACTGAGTCAACTTCTGCAATCCATAAAAGCTGGACTAATGAACAACGACGTAACGATCTACGCATGGAGTGATTCGACGATAGTTCTGTCATGGTTATCGTATTCACCAGCCCAACTCAAGACGTTTGTTGGGAACCGCACTTCAGAAATGCTCGAAACCAATCCGAAGCATGCATGGCGGCATGTAGACTCAAAATCGAACCCAACGGATTGCACATCCCCTGGCTTGGGAGTATCCGAGCTCATTGACTTCCAATTATGGTGGAAGGGTCCTTCATGGCTGAGGGACAAGGAACAATTCTTGGAAAGGTTGAACAATACTCACAACTGTACTTCTCTTTCAGACAAACGCATACAAGACGAAGTCAAAACTACCTGCCTAGCTGCGCAGATGACTGTCACGACGGACAACCCTTTGGATGAGCTTCTCAATCGCAAATCATCTTGGCTGAAGCTTATACACACACTTGCTTACGTTTTGCGCTTCATTCATAACATGAAGCACCCATCTTCGAAACAAACATCGAATTCTCTAACATTCGATGAGATCAAGGCAGCAAGGATTCGATGGCTGCAACACGCTCAAGCTGGTTTTCAACAGGAGTTCCAGTTATTAAGTGCTAACAAGGTTTTAGGGAACCAATCTCAATTGGTCAAGCTCTCACCAATCATCGACAAGGACAACCTGCTAAGAGTGAGTGAACAAATCCAACATTCGCAGTTGTCAGCAGAGGCGAAGCATCAGCGGCGTCCTAAGTGGACCACAACAACCCCTAACATTTTGATCGGCAGCGTTGCGCTCGTCAAGGAGTCCAACACAACACCAGCATAATGGCATTTAGCGAAGGTGATCGACGCTTTCCAAGGAAAGGACAATATGGTTCGAGCAGTCAGAATCATCCAGCTCGAAACCCGGCCAATAACGAAAATTGCAAAACTACTCAGTTCAGAAACCGTGTTTCAGGGTGGCCCGGGATGTTTAGGAATGGACTATTGATTCATAGTTTATAAGTTATCCCATATTGTCATCTTTATATTTTCTATACCTACTAGCTTTAGAACCCACAACACACACACCTATCGTTAAGTTCCACAAATGTAAATTTTCTTAGTACCAATTAGACAGCGAAACTGACAAGAACATATAACTCAACAGTCCACTGCTCATTCGTCTTAACGGTTGGGGATCACACACTGTTACTCAGGAGCAATGTTGTATGTCATACACGGTTTTGTGTTATACTCGACCAGATAAACAATTCCTACTACATCACTTTAAAAGTTCAGAATCACTGTTGCTCTGTGTAATTTTTGGCTGCACTTTATATATTTTATTGGAAAATATATACAATATCGAGAACGAGGGGTAGGGGGCGACAGTGATTGTGGAATAATTTATCTTAATTTTGTCCACAGGCAATAGTTCATTTATATTGGCAATTTTTAATGAAATTTTTATACAACCTTATTATTCAGCTTTGTTATTGAGCTCTACTGTTTTGAAGTACGTATGCGCCAAGAATTGAAAGGAGGGTGCCATATTTCAGCACAAGACGAGTATTAATTTGTCTTTTCTCGACTTTAAATTTGTTGCACAAATACTTGCGGTTCTGGTACAGTAATAAAAGTAATAAAGATGCTGAATGATTCCAGTTGCCAGTTGATAAATAACTGTTGTTTTGCGACGGGGATTTTAAATTTTTTTTTTTTATTGTTTATTGTTTTTAAAGTTCACAGCACTATCGTCGCAAGCAATTCTTTTATTTTATTTTTACTTTTTATATACTCTTTGTGTCACTGTCAATAGTTGCTTGAATTTATAAATTTATAATTAACAAGTCCATTTGGGGGCGCCAAAATTTTAAATAAGGTTATTTCATCTCAATAAATTTAAAAACGAAAGGTGGCTGTTTATTATAAGTTTCGAAAACGACAAAAAATAAATAAAAGGGTGTGTCAAGCCTACGCAAGACAGAAGTGAAACTTCTAGTATTCCTCTCTCTCTATTTTCATTTCATCATCTCTATTTTCTCTCTTAGGTTAGTTTGAAAATTAGAGGTTAAATAATTCAACGACGAAGCATGAATTTGCTTTTTCTAATATTTTCTTATAGATGAATGACGTTCGATTAATGTATAGTTCCAAAAATTTTCAATTTATTCACAAGTATACAATATTACATAAATAACAATATTACAATTAACAAGAAAGGAAAGCTAACTTCGGGCGGAGCCGAAGTTGATATACCCTTGCAGTTCAGTCGCAGTCCGCTAGGTGGCGCCACGTATCTTATATTATTAGATATATAGCGGATCGTATATAGTCGACCGATCCTTATGAAATTTTGCAAACCACGTTACTTTGTCTAAAATGGAACCTGTACCAAGTCCCATCTTTCTAACTTAAAAAACACCAAAGTTATGCCAATTCCGATCGTTGTATGACAGCTATAGGATATAGTCGGCCGATCCTTATAAAATGTACATAAGATATGTTGGTCAAATATAACATGTGTGGAAAGTCCCAACCCTCTATCTTAAAAAACAACGAAGTTATGGCATTTCCGATCAATCAGTTATATGGCAGCTATAGGATATAGTCGACCGATCCCGGCCGTTCCGACTTATGTACTACCTGCAAGGAAAAGAAGGATGTGTGCAAAGTTTCAACTCGATAGCTCTAAAACTGAGAGACTAGTTTGCGTAGAAACCGACAGACAGACGGACAGGCGGACAGACGGACCGACGGACAGACGGACAGACGGACAGACGGACATGCTCATATCGACTCAGGAGGTGATCCTGATCAAGAATATATATACTTTATAGGGTCGGAGATGTCTCCTTCACTGCGTTGCACACTTTTGACCAAAATTATAATACCCTCTGCAAGGGTATAAAAATTACAAAGAAATTACAATGACAATTTACCAATCATGTGCCATTTTAATTGTCAATTTCATGAATATCATTTCCTAATGTCGTGATAATTGGGTTATGGTAACTAAAGTGCGAGATATATACGTGAGCACTTAAATCCTTAATGAATCGTGCAAAAACTGCATCGATTGTTGTCCCGTGTCTAGTCGTGCTAGTGTTCCTATCATTAACAATATCCAAATTGAGTGTGTTTTTGAAAAAGTTCAATAACGCAGTTCGCTGGTGTCTGAGAGAGAGGAAAGAAGAGAAGAGAGACAACGTTCGTGAGCGGCTCTCCCACCTCACCAAGCGCATATGGTGAGAGAGGGACAGTGAACGGTGAGGGGGGTGGGGTACTCGCATTTTCGTGTCGATCCTGACTCGGTTTTACTCCGTCCCCGAAAATCCATTACGCGCCTAAAGAAGTTTCACTTCAAAAATACGTGCAATCGGCGTGCGACGCCTAGACGTTATAATTCGATATATATTCAAGAGTAATAACTTAAGCCTAGCTTATCTTTTGCGCCGAAGCGGGGCGAATTCGCAAGAGAGCTTGACTGAGCTTTTATTTCGCTTCCGCTCCGCCCTCTCCTTTATCTCTCTCTGTCTTCTAAACGAGCACACCTCCTATCCCATAACTACTTGCATCGCCATGGATGAAAAATGGGTTCTCAAAATCTGAACAACGTTAAAGTCTTTTCCGGTTCTGTCCTGATGACTTTTTCACCGGTGACCCAGATACCTATCCGATCGTAAGCAGAAGTGACTCTTCTCGACGTTTATTGTGAGCCCTATCTGTCATATGTGCTCAGCTACCGTCCTTAGGACTTCCATATGCGACTTAAAGGAATTTTGACACGAGTAGTAAGTCCAAATAGACAAAAACTTCGTTTCGCAGAGAGGCCAAAATGACCTTGTCCAAATATACGTACGTGCACATCCGACCGACTATCACGGAAGTGGCTCCTGAGAGCATCACATAACTCGCCCCGTCTCATGCCCCTATTCGCTTTGTGGAAGCGCCAATAAAAATCTTCGTCCTTGACATCAAACATTGAAAAGACTTGCACTTCTGCAAAGTGCCAAAAAGTTGCTAACTAGTGTTTGGTGGCCTCTACTCGATAGAAGAAGTTGTCTATTGTCATGCCATCTGCTAAACCTGACCTTTCAGCTATTCAGAATACGAGTAGGTCCTACCTTGTTGGGACGATATACCAAGCTTGTTGATCCTTGATTTCTTATATAGTCCATAACAATATCCTCTTGGTCCTTTCGCCCAGACGTCCTGTAAGCTCATCCTTCCGGTTCCTTCCTTCCTTCCTTGAACCGATTGTGATACCATTGAGCTTATTTCTGTCGTACTACCTAGGGACCTGACTTGTACCACCCTTTGAATCGGCCCTACGAATTTGCTGGCTTGTCCTGCGAAAGACATTTCGCTCGTCGTTTGTGGTTTTTCAAAACATACAACTTTCTAAGTGGAACAAGCTGCTTGGCCTTTCGCGTGAGCAGTTATGCATGCCTTATTGAACTTATGCCCAAACTCACATTTGGATCTGGCCCTGCCTGTTGCAATCTCTTTATTGCAAAACATGCATACTGGCACCTTTTGGGCTGTTGCTGCCCCCTTCTCTAATTCTCCTGGCTTCATTATAATGTCGCTATTTCCTAAAATTTCCGCTTCCAGCGGCTCATTGACACTTTCCTGTCTATGAGTTACTAGAAGACGTATCACAGTGGTTGGGTTGTATGGAGCTGCGGCCATAAATACTTTCCGTTGAGATATCAATGTGAAATTTTTTCCAAAATTTTAAAAATATATTTGAAATGCATAGTAAAAAAATTGGCCATATTGTACGTCTATATCATATAGCTGCCATAGGCAGCATATATACTATATAAGTACATATATAGTATGAAAAACTTTTTTGTTTTTCAAGATATGTAAACCAAGTAGTATGCTTGGACCAGTTTTATATATGCTTGCCAAATATAGTCTAAATCGGAAAACTATATCATACAGCTGCCATAGCAAAAATTGTAAACACCAATAAGTACCAGTTTCACGTGCAAAAAATATTCGAAGAATCTTATGTATGAGTGCAACGGTGATAATCCAAACTCGAAGATGGCGTCAGTGTTTTTCCGATTATATTAACCTCTGCAAATTTCTGCAGCTGATTTTAGGCATACATTACCCTAAAAATCAGACGAACACATTGATATACATACTATTTGTGGCAATTCGTGGCATCACAACTAAAACTTTCACTAAACATGAAAAAGACGTTCACAAAATAGACAAAAAAGGGTTATTCGCTATAAAATACACAAATAATATTTAATTAGTCAGATAATTTTCATAAAATTTATTAATGTTAATACCTTCAACTTTAAAATACATTTTAAATAATTAAATTTGCAAACGTCCGACCACTTTGAACTTCAATTTTGTTTTGACGAAAAGCTCACAAAACGCAGCTGGAGCAGCAAAATTGAACACGTGTTCACACTTGGCATTCTATTTTTAGAATTTCCTGTAAGAATTCCAGAAAAAAATAGTTTGCAATGACAAAATGTAGACAATTTAGAGACAAATTCTTTATATTTCTCTTTATATTTCTTTATATTTCAAATTCTTTATACTTTTTTGCGCTTAAAAATTCCTGAACGCGTTTTTTTCAACTGATTTCAAAATTTTCGGTGTTTCTCAATAGTTAAATGATGTAGCTTTTGAAAAAAAAATATATCCTTGATGTTGTTGATCAAAAAGGACAAAATTTTTACACCTAAAACTGAAGTTTTTGACTTTTATTCGTGTTTTTCGGATTTTGATGCCAGTTTTTCGGTACAAATTACGTTCATTCGTCCATTTTTGATACATATCAATGTTGTCTCATTCATTTTGAATAAAACGAGACAAATTTCATCAAAAAATTATGAAAATTGGTGAAGTTATAACGCTTTTCCCAAAAAAAGTCACCTCAACCTAGCGAGCGCTTCGGAGGAACAATGTGTGTAAAAATAAGAGTATATTGCTTTCTTCTGACAAAAATTCTGTCATTTATGCCACATATTAATATTGCCTCATTAATACTGAATAAAACTAGACAAATTTCATAAAAAAATAATAAAAATTGTTGAAGTTATAACGCTTTTCCCAAAAAAAGTCAATAAAACCCCATGGTGCTCCCATGAGCACTATAAGAAGAAGAGCATATTCCTGTCTTATACACACAGGTACACCGGAGCGCACGCAAGGTTGAATTGACTTTTTTTGGGAAAAGCGTTATAACTTCACCAATTTTCATTATTTTTTGATGAAATTTGTCTCGTTTTATTCAGAATGAATGAGACAACATTGATATGTGGCAAAAATGACAGAATTTTAGTAAGTTTTACCGAAAAACTGACATCAAAATCCGAAAAACACGAATAAAAGTCGAAAACTTCAGTTTCAGGTGTAAAAATTTTGTCCTTTTTGTTCAACAACATCGAAGATATATTTTTTTTTCAAAAGCTACAACATATTAACTATTGAAAAACACCGAAAATTTTGAAATCGGTTGAAAAAAACGCGTTCAGGAATTTTTAAGCGCAAAAAAGTCCCGAAAAACGGTTTTTTTTAAATAAATAAAAATTGGAGGGTTCCAAAAATATAAAAAAAAATATTTTTGAGTTCTCTTCGACCAGATTAACAATCTACACTTTCTCGTTTCACAAGTGTATTTGGTTTTTTTTTTTTGTCGCACAGTGTTATTTTTAAGTCGATTTTTCGATTTATGGCCTACGGGGCAACCACTGTGCGTATGTGGTCGTTATCGGGTCAAGCAGCCGCAGAAAAAGAAGTTTGGCCGGCAATAATTTATTGAATTCGTGACGTCACTTTCTTTTAAATTTATGTTCGCGTCGCCCGCTCTCGTGCATTCGATCGCCCACCTGCATCTCCCATCATGCTCTCTCGCGGGATCTCTCGGTCGCCACGCAGCATCAATCGTTGAGCCGCGCTCACGCGTCATTATTCTAATTCGGTCGTCAACCCTACTCAGTCACACATGTACATATATCATTGTAGAAACCTCAAAATAATTAAATAAATTGTATTAATATCTATATATCGAACTGTGCTTGTTTGTATTAAAGCCAATATTTAGAACACAAAAAATACTAACAGTCTAAACAGTCGTTTTACGTGGTTAGATGATTTCTCTGGTGACCTATATTCCAAAGCGCAACTCCGATTGCACCAAACTACTCCTAACCTGTGGGGCTGCTGCAGCATCGTGGTCTACTCTTCTTCTTTTGAGAATAGAATTCTAATCGATGTGACCCTCAGCTCCTCCATGCCATTGTTTCCACCCAAAAAGCGTTCTTAAACAATTTCAAAATATCGAATTTGTTTTTGTCTATTTTTTTGCACTCCAACTGCGCATGCCCCCTTAAACGATCAGAAAATTACATATTTTGTTTAACCATAGTTAGTTAGCTTGTCAATGTTATTGAAAGTGCGTACACTAAGGCCAATGTTAAAGGAAGTACGTGCTATACTTGTTAGGTACTAGATCTGGGTCTGCTGTCTCAGATCGCTTTATATTGGGTTTCTGCTCAGCTCGCTGGTTTTGCTTGCTCCGGTCAGTCGGGCAATCTTACCGCTAATATTGCTTATTTCTGTTTTTGGTGCCTTCTATTAGAGCTGGGTTATTAGGTCTTGGCACTATGCCAAAGACTGCATTCTG
This sequence comes from Drosophila pandora, assembly GCA_021223865.1. Lineage (NCBI taxonomy): Eukaryota > Metazoa > Arthropoda > Insecta > Diptera > Drosophilidae > Drosophila > Drosophila pandora. The sequence continues at coordinate 2,676,380 of JAJJHT010016864.1, forward strand.
GTTTCGCGTCCCTCAAGTCCATCGCTGGGTGGGTAAGTCATTGCGAACAAGACATGATTGCAGTCACCTGCTGGAGGGTCCTTGATAGGCACTCCTTTTCAGACCATCACTACGTCGAGATAGCGGTACTGCTAGCAGCAGATCAATAAAGGCACCTTGATGGACCTCGACACTAGCAACATTCAAGAAGAAGGAACTTTAACCCCGAGGAATGGAAGACATATAAGGCTGAACTCTGGCGGTACAACAAGGAACTGCGAAAGGCAAAAAAGCTGGGCTAGTTTCTGCACTAATATCCAGGGGATATCAGAAGCCTCTCGCCCAAGAAAGATTTTCTCATACACGGCCCCCAACGTAGGCTATAATAAGACTTCGGAGCCTTAAGAGCTTAATAAGACTTATCCAAGGATTCCAGTGCTCGCTTGAATACCTCCTTAGTAATAGGAAGGACATTCTTAAGATAATGTGGACTCTTAAGTCTCCATTTTTATCTTACCATAAGCCCAGACGACATCTCATGCTCACAGTAGGCTTATAGGAAGGGCCGATCCACAGAGACAAGCCTTTACGAGATTACCATGATCGCTGAATTGCCTTTTCAGATATCGAGGTGTATAACAATATTTAGCCAGGCTCAATCATCGAAGCACTGACGGGACTTAGAGGGGAGAAATTCAGCAAACGCTGTGCGACCTTATGACAGATAACCTGGGGGTGCTCTTAGCATCGGCACGTAAGAACGGGCTCGTAGTCAACCCGTACAAGAGAGAGAGAGTTCTGTTTACTAGGAAATGTAAAATACCCAGTCTTAGGCTTCCGAAGCTCCTAGGGTAATCTCTAACCCTGAGTGGTAATGCAAAATACCTGGGCTTAACTCTAGACAGGAATCTGGAATGGAAGCTCAACACCGTAGATAGATTAAATAAAGCGGCAATTGCGCCCTATACCTTCCGCAAAGCGGTAGGCCTGAAGCTCAACAACCAGGTGAGAGGCAGTTTCTTTTGGGGGACTTTCTGTGGAATAGATTTTGCGATCTGCCAAATTTCAGGAATTTTTCCTATAGCTTCCATATAACTGAACAATCGGAAATGACACAACTTTGGTGTTTTTAATGAAATATTATTCGGAGTTGATACAGATTCCATTTGGGGTCAAATAATTCGATCTACCAAATTTCATAAAGACAAACCTACTTAATCCTATGTGTGCTTTTAGATTGGGTATATTTTGCACTTTTATTATTATTTATTTATTATATTTTTAGTCAAATATTCTAATCCTGCGTGCTTTTATTTTTGGTATTTTTTCCATTTTTATTCCCTTGTAGAAGGTATTATAATTTGGGTGAGTGGTCAGTTTGGACGCAGTGAAGGAGTCATCTCCGACCCTATAAGGAATATATATTATTGATCAGGATCACCTCTTGAGTCGATATGACCATGTCCGTCTATCGGTCTGTCTGTCTAGGCTCTCTCTCAGTTAGTATATTTAAAGATATCGAGTTTAAACATTGCACACATCCTTCTTTTGTTTGCTGGCAGTATATAAGTCGGAACGGCCGGGATCGGTCGACTATTTTCTATAGCTGTCATACTGATTGATCGGATAACTTTAAGTTAGAGGTTTGGAACTTTTCACACATTTGCCCCAAAATATCTTACAAAGAATTTCGATTTTCTAAATTTCATAAGGATCAGCCGATTATATTCTATAGCTGTCATATAACTGAACGATCGGGAATGGCACAACCATGCTAATTTTAAAGATGCTTAGATAAGCTAAGATAAAAGGCTGTTTCCAACATTTTAAATAGAAAATTGATTCGATGGTGAAATTCTCATAAGGATCGCTCAGCTATATACGATCCGATATATATATGTATAAAAATATATGCTGCTACCTAATTTTAAGGGTATATAAACTTCGGCTCCGACCGAAGTTAGCATTCCTTTCTTGTTATTTTTATTTTCTGTTGTTTTAATTAGGTAAAAATTTTATAGGCAAATATTCTTTTTTGCACTTTTATTTCAAAATAGTTTTTTTTGTTATTTTTTTTTAATTTTATTCACTTATGTCGGGTTGGGTGTCAGTTATTATAATAAAGAATCTGTTGGGTCAAGCAGCCGCAGGAAAATCTGGCCGGAGATAGTTTACTGAAAGAAACACCTGTGACGTCACTCGGTTCTACATCCTGTTGTCTTATGTCTTTCTTATGTCTCTCTTCGCGTCGTCCGCTCTCGAGTATTCGATTGACACCTACATCTGCCGTCATGCGCTATCTTTGGCTAGCTCTCTTGCGGTATCTCGGTTTTCGTTCGATCTTCAACCCTTCAAACCAAGCACAAATTTGTAATCAACAAATTCATCAAGTTCAAATAAATTGCTCTTATAAATATAAATCAAACCCAATTTGTATTTATTAAAAACCTGATATATAAAACTGAAAAATATTAAGTTGAATTATTTTCTTACGAAAATTTGAGCTGCGCTTTTTAAAATATATAGAAAATTAAAACATTAAAAAACATTATTTGGTTAGTGATTTGTGCACGAAATATTAACATCTATTGACATTTATAACCATATTGCATCCGTTGTTCGCTGATTGTTACAATCGCTCATACATATACTTCCCCGTTATATTGAAGTTGCACAGTGGGTCGTGAGCTATCAATAGATAAACGAACTAAATTAAATTTTTGGTTGCGAAAATGAATCCGTTTTTCGCGTGTGGCTCTCCTGGAAGAATCTCTTTTTGAGTCAAAGTGCTGTTGTCCTTTTTGGAGATCTTCAAGGATTGCGGACCTTTTTGAAAGCGGTGGAGACATTTTCGGATGTAATGATAAATGTCCGGCTTAGCGATTTGGAAGGCATCGTCGCGGATTTCCGAGTTTGTTGTTGCGGAACTCAGGAGCGATCTGCGCTTCAACTTCAATTATGCGGCGAGGGAGGCACGATTCATCCTGGATTTATCCATCCTGCAGATTGCTAGCTGCATCATAATTTAAGTGCTGTTGCAGAAGGTTTATAATACCATACAGTTTAAGTGCAAATATATGCAGGCTTCCATTCCAACGTGGGAGTTCATCGCCAGTTTCCTTGAGCAGAGATGCCGGACATTGAAGAGAATGGATTTGCCGACGACGTCATGGTAACTCTGTATTTATGATTACAAACTCGTCCGCATGCATGATCTATGGTGGCCATTCTCACATAATAAACTTCTGCCCAAGGTTTTTAAGTTTGTCGCCTGAGGATCGATTAGACGATTGAATTTATGCCGTAATTGTTTTAGATTTAATCACCTATTTCGGCATTGCAATGATTTAATCTGCCGTGCATCATAATCAGCTGCATTTTGGTGGCAGCTCGCCAGCAGGAATTCAAGGCCAACATCCCTCTCCCGAGGCTTCCGCATCCAACGATGTTTCTCGTTGCCTTTTGCGGCCTTTTGGTGGCAGCTCGCCAGCAGGTATTCAAGGCCAACACCCCTCTTCGGAACTTTTCGCATCCAACGTATCTCGTTCAGCGGCCTCTGCGGTCAATTCTATTTGATGTTGTCGCCAAGAATCTTGTTGGTGTTGCGGTGCTGCTAGCCACTGCCACTATTCTAGTCACTACTCTAGTCTATTGCCCGCAGTACACCTGGCTATTCTGGCTCGCAGGTACACCTAGTCACTTCATGATTGGCGAACCAGATGCAGTTGCGGAAGATATGGTCTCCGGTGTCTGTATACGGTAAAGGTGACGTAGGGTTCTCACAGATGGGTTTTCTGTGCAAGCCTGCTTGCAATTCCAATGCTCGGACCACTTGGCGCAATTAGCTGCGATCGTAGCCGTCAACATCCGTAACCTTCAGCCCAATTTTGCCCAAGCTAGCGGATCCTCATTTTCATCAGCCTGGATTATTTTGTGTTACCTACCTTAGCTCCAATTGGCTTGGGACGAGGTCGAAGAATTTCCAGTGGAATCCGAAATCTTTTTTGAACTTCACGAAGACGTTAGGACTGGCTTGGGATCCTTTCACTGATCAGCGGCTGTTTTTTTTTTTGCTGCTCTTTAGTCCACGTCGAAGCCTATCCTATACGGTCTTATCTTCAATAGCGCGGTTGTACGATCCCCTTGGCTTAATTGGTCCAGTCGTTACTAAGGCGAAAATATTCTTGCAGAAGTTGTGCCAACAGCAGCTTTCTTGAGATGAAAGCTTGCCTCAAGTATTTTACATGGAGTGGCAGGAGATCTGCCAGAGCCTTAATAACATAATTAATAACATCTGCACGATTTCCTCGGCTAAAGCTTACTTCTGGAGCTCCAAGTCGCCAGGAGCTGAAACCCGACTCCTATGTGCAAAGTCTCGTTTATTGCCTCCTAAAACATTAACTGTGCCGAAGTTAGAGCTGGCTGGAGCGGAGTTGTTGGCGAGAATGATGGCAGCGGTTCTCAAATTTGTAATCAACAAAATCATCAAGTTCAAACAAATTACTCTTATTAATTAAAACAAACCTAATTTGTATTTATTAAAAAACTGGAATTCTGAACGTTATTTACAGCTACCAAAAAACGTTCGGTAACTTAAAACCTACTGTTTCTAAAAATGTTTATCCCTCCCTTGTAGGAATGCTGATAAGGAAGTAAACGGTGAAAGAAACCACATAATCCACAATAGACATAGATCGACGTTGACTTGTCAATATTTCCAAGCTGTAAATCATAATTTATATTTTTACCAAATTTTATTAAATACTTTGAACTCAGAAGTAACAAACATGTATCCACATGTGCTCGCCACTGTATGTTATTGTGTTCGTCTGACTTTTAGGGTACTATAAGCCTAAATTCAGCTGCATAAATTTGCAGATGTTTATATAATCGTAAAAATATTGATGCCATCTAACGTTTACCAAGGTGTGTTTGTAATTTTTTTTGAAAGATTTTTATTTATTTCATTGAAATTTACTTTTTATATTTTCATAAATGTGTATTTACACGTCTATATATTTTTAATCTTTATTATGCAGAAGGTGGAACCAATGCTGGAAAATTAAAAAAAAATATTGAAGTTATGCAAGAGCAAATTGAAGACAACGGTTACATTACGAAATTAATGCTTAAAAAAGCAGAATATATGCTCATGACACTGCCAAACAATTGCTAAGATTCTATGATTCTTTTTTGCACTTTTATTTCAAAATAGTTTTTATACCCTCGCAGAGGGTATTATAATTTTGATCAAAAGTGTGCAACGCAGTGAAGGAGACATCTCCGACCCTATAAAGTATATATATTCTTGATCAGGATCACCTCCTGAGTCGATATGAGCATGTCCGTCTGTCTGTCTGTCCGTTTCTACGCAAACTAGTCTCTCAGTTTTAAAGCTATCGAGTTGAAACTTCGCACACACCCTTCTTTCCTTTGCAGGCAGTATATAAGTCGGAACGGCCGGGATCGGTCGACTATATCCTATAGCTGCCATATAACTGATTGATCAGAAATGACATATTTTTGATGTTTTTTAAGTTAGAGGGTAGGGTAAGTTAGAAAGATGGGATTTGGTACAGATTCTATTTTGGACAAAATAATCTGATTTGCCAAATTTCATAAGGATCGGCCGACTATATACGATCCGCTATATATCTAATAATATAAGATGCGTGGCGCCACCTAGCGGACTGCGACTGAACTGCAAGGGTGTATCAACTTCGGCTCCGCCCGAAGTTAGCATTCCTTTCTTGTTTTAGTTATTTTTTTTTATTTTATTCACTTATGTCGGGTTGGGTGTCAGTTATTATAATAAAGAATCTGTTGGGTCAAGCAGCCGTAGGAAAATCTGGCCGGAGATAGTTTACTGAAAGAAACACCTGTGACGTCACTCGGTTCTACACCCTGTTGTCTTATGTCTTTCTTATGTCTCTCTACGCGTCGTCCGCTCTCGAGCATTCGATCGACACCTACATCTGCCGTCATGCGCTATCTTTGGCTAGCTCTCTTGCGGTATCTCGGTTTTCCTTCGATCTTCAACCCTTCAAACCAAGCACAAATTTGTAATCAACAAAATCATCAAGTTCAAATAAATTGCTCTTATAAATATAAATCAAACCCAATTTGCATTTATTAAAAACCTGATAAGTAAACCTGAAAAATATTAAGTTGAATTATTTTCTTATGAAAATTTGATCTGCGCTTTTTAAAATATATAGAAAATTAAAACATTAAAAAACATTATTTGGTTAGTGATTTGTGCACGAAATATTAACATCTATTGACATTTATAACCATATTGCATCCGTTGTTCGCTGATTGTTACAATCGCTCATACATATACTTCCCCGTTATATTCAAGTTGCACAGTGGGTCGCGTGTGGCTCTCCTGGATCTCCTTTTTGGAGATCTTCAAGGATTGCGGACCTTTTTGAAAGCGGTGAAGACATTTTCGGATGTAATGATAAATGTCCGGCTTAGCGATTTGGAAGGCATCGTCGCGGATTTCCGAGTTTGTTGTTGCGGAACTCAGTAGCGATCTGCGCTTCAACTTCAATTATGCGGCGAGGGAGGCACGATTCATCCTGGATTTATCCATCCTGCAGATTGCTAGCTGCATCATAATTTAAGTGCTGTTGCAGAAGGTTTATAATACCATACAGTTTAAGTGCAAATATATGCAGGCTTCCATTCCAACGTGGGAGTTCATCGCCAGTTTCCTTGAGCAGAGATGCCGGACATTGAAGAGAATGGATTTGCCGACGACGTCATGGTAACTCTGTATTTATGATTACAAACTCGTCCGCATGCATGATCTATGGTGGCCATTCTCACATAATAAACTTCTGCCCAAGGTTTTTAAGTTTGTCGCCTGAGGATCGATTAGACGATTGAATTTATGCCGTAATTGTTTTAATCACCTATTTCGGCATTGCAATGATTTAATCTGCCGTGCATCATAGTCAGCTGCATTTTGGTGGCAGCTCGCCAGCAGGAATTCAAGGCCAACATCCCTCTCCCGAGGCTTCCGCATCCAACGATGTTTCTCGTTGCCTTTTGCGGCCTTTTGGTGGCAGCTCGCCAGCAGGTATTCAAGGCCAACACCCCTCTTCGGAACTTTTCGCATCCAACGTATCTCGTTCAGCCGCCTCTGCGGTCAATTCTATTTGATGTTGTCGCCAAGAATCTTGTTGGTGTTGCGGTGCTGCTAGCCACTGCCACTATTCTAGTCACTACTCTAGTCTATTGCCCGCAGTACACCTGGCTATTCTGGCTCGCAGGTACACCTAGTCACTTCATGATTGGCGAACCAGATGCAGTTGCGGAAGATATGGTCTCCGGTGTCTGTATACGGTAAACGTGACGTAGGCTTCTCACAGATGGGTTTTCTGTGCAAGCCTGCTTGCAATTCCAATGCTCGGACCACTTGGCGCAATTAGCTGCGATCGTAGCCGTCAACATCCGTAACCTTCAGCCCAATTTTGCCCAAGCTAGCGGATCCTCATTTTCATCAGCCTGGATTATTTTGTGTTACCTACCTTAGCTCCAATTGGCTTGGGACGAGGTCGAAGAATTTCCAGTGGAATCCGAAATCTTTTTTGAACTTCACGAAGACGTTAAGACTGGCTTGGGATCCTTTCACTGATCAGCGGCTGTTTTTTTTTTTGCTGCTCTTTAGTCCACGTCGAAGCCTATCCTATACGGTCTTATCTTCAATAGCGCGGTTGTACGATCCCCTTGGCTTAATTGGTCCAGTCGTTACTAAGGCGAACATATTCTTGCAGAAGTTGTGCCAACAGCAGCTTTCTTGAGATGAAAGCTTGCCTCAAGTATTTTACATGGAGTGGCAGGAGATCTGCCAGAGCCTTAATAACATAATTAATAACATCTGCACGATTTCCTCGGCTAAAGCTTACTTCTGGAGCTCCAAGTCGCCAGGAGCTGAAACCCGACTCCTATGTGCAAAGTCTCGTTTATTGCCTCCTAAAACATTAACTGTGCCGAAGTTAGAGCTGGCTGGAGCGGAGTTGTTGGCGAGAATGATGGCAGCGGTTCTCAAATTTGTAATCAACAAAATCATCAAGTTCAAACAAATTACTCTTATTAATTAAAACAAACCTAATTTGTATTTATTAAAAAACTGGAATCCTGAACGTTATTTACAGCTACCAAAAAAACGTTCGGTAACTTAAAACCTACTGTTCCTAAAAATGTTTATCCCTCCCTTGTAGGAATGCTGATAAGGAAGTAAACGGTGAAAGAACCCACATAATCCACAATAGACATAGATCGACGTTGACTTGTCAATATTTCCAAGCTGTGAATCATAATTTATATTTTTACCAAATTTTATTAAATACTTTGAACTCAGAAGTAACAAACATGTATCCACATGTGCTCGCCACTGTATGTTACTGTGTTCGTCTGACTTTTAGGGTACTATATGCCTAAATTCAGCTGCATAAATTTGCAGATGTTTATATAATCGTAAAAATACTGATGCCATCTAACGTTTACCAAGGTGTGTTTGTAATTTTTTTTGAAAGATTTTTATTTATTTCATTGAAATTTACTTTTTATATTTTCATAAATGTGTATTTACACGTCTATATATTTTTAATCTTTATTGTGCAGAATGTGGAACCAATGCTGGAAAATTAAAAAAAAATATTGAAGTTATGCAAGAGCAAATTGAAGACAACGGTTACATTACGAGATTAATGCTTAAAAAAGAAGAATATATGGTCATGACAATGCCAAACAATTGCTAAGTTTCTATGATTCTTTTTTGCACTTTTATTTCAAAATAGTTTTTTTTATTATTTTTTTTATTTTATTCACTTATGTCGGGTTGGGTGTCAGTTATTATAATAAAGAATCTGTTGGGTCAAGCAGCCGCAGGAAAATCTGGTCGGAGATAGTTTACTGAAAGAAACACCTGTGACGTCACTCGGTTCTACACCCTGTTGTCTTATGTCTTTCTTATGTCTCTCTTCGCGTCGCCCGCTCTCGAGCATTCGATCGACACCTACATCTGCCGTCATGCGCTATCTTTGGCTAGCTCTCTTGCGGTATCTCGGTTTTCGTTCGATCTTCAACCCTTCAAACCAAGCACAAATTTGTAATCAACAAAATCATCAAGTTCAAATAAATTGCTCTTATAAATATAAATCAAACCCAATTTGCATTTATTAAAAACCTCATAAATAAACCTGAAAAATATTAAGTTGAATTATTTTCTTATGAAAATTTGATCTGCGCTTTTTAAAATATATAGAAAATTAAAACATTAAAAAACATTATTTGATTAGTGATTTGTGCACGAAATATTAACATCTATTGACATTTATAACCATATTGCATCAGTTGTTCGCTGATTGTTACAATCGCTCATACATATATTACCCCGTTATATTCAAGTTGCACAGTGGGTCGTGAGCTATCAATAGATAAACGAACTAAAATTAAATTTTTGGGTGCAAAAATGAATCCGTTTTTCGCGTGTGGCTCTCCTGGAAGAATCTCTTTTTGAGTCAAAGTGCTGTTGTCCTTTTTGGAGATCTTCAAGGATTGCGGACCTTTTTGAAAGCGGTGGAGACATTTTCGGATGTAATGATAAATGTCCGGCTTAGCGATTTGGAAGGCATCGTCGCGGATTTCCGAGTTTGTTGTTGCGGAACTCAGGAGCGATCTGCGCGTCAACTTCAATTATGCGGCGTGGGAGGCACGATTCATCCTGGATTTATTCATCCTGCAGATTGCTAGCTGCATCATAATTTAAGTGATGTTGCAGAAGGTTTATAATACCATACAGTTTAAGTGCAAATATATGCAGGCTTCCATTCCAACGTGGGAGTTCATCGCCAGTTTCCTTGAGCAGAGATGCCGGACATTGAAGAGAATGGATTTGCCGACGACGTCATGGTAACTCTGTATTTATGATTACAAACTCGTCCGCATGCATGATCTATGGTGGCCATTCTCACATAATAAACTTCTGCCCAAGGTTTTTAAGTTTGTCGCCTGAGGATCGATTAGACGATTGAATTTATGCCGTAATTGTTTTAGATTTAATCACCTATTTCGGCATTGCAATGATTTAATCTGCCGTGCATCATAGTCAGCTGCATTTTGGTGGCAGCTCGCCAGCAGGAATTCAAGGCCAACATCCCTCTCCCGAGGCTTCCGCATCCAACGATGTTTCTCGTTGCCTTTTGCGGCCTTTTGGTGGCAGCTCGCCAGCAGGTATTCAAGGCCAACACCCCTCTTCGGAACTTTTCGCATCCAACGTATCTCGTTCAGCGGCCTCTGCGGTCAATTCTATTTGATGTTGTCGCCAAGAATCTTGTTGGTGTTGCGGTGCTGCTAGCCACTGCCACTATTCTAGTCACTACTCTAGTCTATTGCCCGCAGTACACCTGGCCATTCTGGCTCGCAGGTACACCTAGTCACTTCATGATTGGCGAACCAGATGCAGTTGCGGAAGATATGATCTCCGGTGTCTGTATACGGTAAAGGTGACGTAGGGTTCTCACAGATGGGTTTTCTGTGCAAACCTGCTTGCAATTCCAATGCTCGGACCACTTGGCGCAATTAGCTGCGATCGTAGCCGTCAACATCCGTAACCTTCAGCCCAATTTTGCCCAAGCTAGCGGATCCTCATTTTCATCAGCCTGGATTATTTTGTGTTACCTACCTTAGCTCCAATTGGCTTGGGACGAGGTCGAAGAATTTCCAGTGGAATCCGAAATCTTTTTTGAACTTCACGAAGACGTTAGGACTGGCTTGGGATCCTTCCACTGATCAGCAGCTGTTTTTTTTTTGCTGCTCTTTAGTCCACGTCGAAGCCTATCCTATACGGTCTTATCTTCAATATCGCGGTTGTACGATCCTCTTGGCTTAGTTGGTCCAGTCGTTACTAAGGCGAAAATATTCTTGCAGAAGTTGTGCCAGCAGCTTTCTTGAGATGAAAGCTTGCCTCAAGTATTTTACATGGAGTGGCAGGAGATCTGCCAGAGCCTTAATAACTAAAAAATTAATAACATCTGCACGATTTCCTCGGCTAAAGCTTACTTCTGGAGCTCTAGTGGATATGCATGGCTTCTGGCATGGTTTCCAAGTCGCCAGGAGCTGAAACCCGACTCCTATGTGCAAAGTCTCGTTTATTGCCTCTTAAAACATTAACTGTGCCGAAGTTAGAGCTGGCTGGAACGGAGTTGTGATGATGGCAGCGGTTCTCAAATTTGTAATCAACAAAATCATCAAGTTCAAACAACTCCTATTAATTAAAACAAACCTAATTTGTATTTATTACAGCTACCAAAAAACGTTCGGTAACTTAAAACCTACTGTTCCTAAAAATGTTTATCCCTCCCTTGTAGGAATGCTGATAAGGAAGTAAACTGTGAAAGAAACCACATAATCCACAATAGACTTAGATCGACGTTGACTTGTCAATATTTCCAAGCTGTGAATCATAATTTACATTTATACCCTTGTAGAGGGTATTATAATTTTGGTCAAAAGTGTGCAACGCAGTAAAGGAGACATCTTCAACCCTATAAAGTATATATATTCTTGATCAGGATCACCTCCTGAGTCGATATGAGCATGTCCGTCTGTCCGTCTGTCCGTCTCTCCGTCTGTCTGTCTGTTTCTACGCAAACTAGTCTCTCAGTTTTAAAGCTATCGAGTTGAAACTTTGCACACATCCTTCTTTCCTTTGCAGGCAGTACAAAAGTCGGAACGGCAGGGATGTGTCGACTATATCCTATAGCTGCCATATAACTGATTGATCGGAAATGACATAACTATCTATTTTGGGAAAAACAATCTGATTTGTCGAATTTCATAAGGATCGGCCGACTATATCCAATAGCTGTCATATAACTGATTGATCGGAAATGCCATAACTTCGTTGTTTTTCAAGTTAGAAGGATGGGAGTTCCAATGGATTAGTCTTTTGGCAAAATAATTCGATATTGGCAATTTCATAAGGATCGGCCAACTATATACGATCCGCTATGTATCTAATAATATAAGATGCGTGGCGCCACGTAGCGGACTGCGCTTCAACTGCAAGGGTATATAAACTTCGGTTCCGCCCGAAGTTAGCTTTCCTTTCTTGTTTTATATGATATCAGTTGTTTGTTTGTATATATTGATCTTCAATTTTTTAAAATAGAACGCATAATATATAGAATATATACATATCTGGAAGTAAGCACTGGTCAGGCGATTCACACAGTTGGCAATACTTTAATTTTAAGGATAAACATCAAAACTCTTTTTTTTTTAGCTCTATAGATTTTGACATTCAAGAAGGTGGAATAATTAAAAACCTTTCCAAAGACGTAAAGAATTGTTCGATAGCTTCAGTGGCTCTGAAGTTAAACGTATTTTTAATTTACAAAGGTTTTGGAATTTGGTTTGTTTAAAAATTATAATTTAAATTTGCCCAAAAATGTATTTAAACTCCAAAATTGTTTCGTAGTTGTGGGAAACCAAATTGTTTTAAGAAATTAACATGAGAGGCCTATCCTTATGAGAGTAATAATAAATTATAAAAAAAAAACAAGAAAGGAAAGCTAACTTCAAGCGGAGCCGAAGTTGATATACCCTTGCAGTTAAGCAGAAGCTTATATAATTATTATATATATCGGATCGTATGTAGCTGTCCGATCCTTATGAGAATTTCACCATCAACAAAATTTTTAATAAAAATATTGGAAACAGCCCCAAGCATCTTTAAAAATAGAAAGATTGTGCCATTTCCGATCTTTCAGTTATATGGCAGGTATAGGATATAGTTGGCCGATTCTTATGATACATAGGATTAGATTGCCCAAAACGGAAACCGTAGATAGTCCCATCATTCTAGCTTCAAAAAAAACAAAGTAAAGCCAATTATCCTGATAAAATTTTGCAAATCGGATAAGATTGCCCAAAATGCAATCTTTATTAAGTCCCATCCTTCTAACTTATAAAAAAAAAAACAAAGTTATGGCATATCCGACCAATCATATAATAAATTAATTACGTTTTTCCAGTTTTTGTTTAGCTTTTAATCAATGATTTGGTTCAAAAACGGTGGTGGCTGTAGTTTAAGTAAAGCAGAGTTTTATTTACATGCATTATATGCTCAGTGGGGGCATATGCATATAAAGCTTTCTACTCGTAAAATTGTGCATTTGCAAGTCTTCTCATTAAGACATGAGACACTGAAACACAAAGCAGAATTACATCAAAATTTGCCATCAAGCAACGAAGTTCGAGATTAGCCGAGTGGAGAGCGTTGTGGTTTCTAACACGGGAGGGCCTGAGTTCTAGTCCTAGTTGAGGTAATGTTTCTATTTTACTTTTTATTAAAAAGTTTTTTTATTAAAAGGCTTACCCTTATTTTATTTGGATTTTAGTTTTAAATAAATAACCTAAAAGCTGAAAAGATGTACTCCATATTTTTTAGGGTATTGACCAAGTATATGCAGACTCCAAAAATCAAAGTTGCCAATCAAATACACACACAAATTACACAGTGTAACAGTGATTTTGAACTTTTGAAGTGACATAGTAGGAATTGTTTATTAGGTCGAGTATATCACAAAACCATGTTTGGAATATTTGTAACACCCTCAAAATCTTGATTTATGGTTAAAAAACCGTTTTTCGGGACTTCTTTGCGCTTAAAAATTCCTGGACGCGTTTTTTTCAACCGATTTCCAAAAACCGATTTACAAAAATTCTGTCACTTTCTCATTAATTCTGAATAAAACGAGACAAATTTCATCAAAAAATAATGGAAATTGGTGAAGTTATAACGCTTTTCCCAAAAAAAGTCAATTCAACCTTGCGTGCGCTCCGGAGTACCTGTGTGCATAAGACAGGAATATGCTCTTCTTCTTATAGTGTCCCCATGGCTTTTATTGACTTTTTTTGGGAAAATTGTACCGAAAAACTGGCGTCAAAATCCGAAAAACACGAATAAAAGTCGAAAACTTCAGTTTCAGGTATAAAAATTTTGTCCTTTTTGTTTAACAAAATCAAAGATATATTTTTTTTTTCAAAAGCTAGTACATTTAACTATTGAAAAACACCGAAAATTTTGAAATCGGTTGAAAAAAACGCGTCCAGGAATTTTTAAGCGCAAAGAAGTCCCGAAAAACGGTTTTTTAACCATAAATCAAGATTTTGAGGGTGTTGCAAATATTTCAAATATGGTTTTGTGATATACTCGACCCAATAAATAATTCCTACTATGTCACTTCAAAAGTTCATTCACTTTTGTTTTTTTTGTAACACTGTGTTATATGTATTAATTCCCGATTTAAAATAAAAAAATAAAAATTAAGATTTTTATTTTATAAATTTTATTTTTAAATATCAAGAATGAGTTATAAAGATATCCAATTGGATTGATCGTTGATTATAAACTGATTTTACAAATTCAATTTTCTTATAACTATAGCTTTTATCGGTGACAGCGACGCTGGCAGCATAGATGGACTTTGGTTGAATAGTTTTGATTGGTCAGAGTTTTATGCGGACATGTAGGTTCCCAGGATGGGCACTTGTTTATGAATTTGGAGCAAAAGGGGTTTGATGTTTACGTCTACTATCGTCGATAAAGGCGTGTGAATGGTTTATGTCTATGTTTAGGTCTGGATGCCAATGATAATGCTATGGGAAAGGGTTTGTGTCTAGCCTATTTGAATTATTCCCACAGTAGGCTCTGGAATATTTTTTATATATCATTTGATAGGTATGGCAGGGTATACTGGTTTTATGGTGGTTGCAGATACATTAAGTGTATTTGCGGATACACTACTCACATGTATAAGTAAAATCAAGCTTCACAGGAGGCTGGACAAAATTGGTAGCTGCACTTACAGGACTATATCTTGAGTTAACGAATTTTGCCAGATATGAGCGATATACCAAAAGTTGCGTCATCTCAAAAGCTATCTCCACGTGCAATCTTCCGTCCGACATTTCTTTCAGAAGTTATTCAAGAAATTTTCGATTTTCGAAATCGATTTTTACAGCTTTTTCAAAAAGTTGTAGAACAATAATTGCTCATATGACAATAACAAAAATCTGAAATTTTTTTCAGGATTGCAAAGAAAAAAATAGTGCAAACAGACAACTAGACACACTGGCTTCATTTTGAACAAGAAAGGAAAGCTAACTTCGAGCGGAGCCGAAGTTTATATACCCTTGCAGTTGAGTCGCAGTCCGCTAGGTGGATATTATTAGATATAAAGCGGATCGTATATAGTCGGCCGATCCCTATGAAATTTGGCATTTCGAATTATTTTGCCCAAAAAGGAATCCATTGAAACCCATCCTTCTAACTTGAAAAACAACCAAGATATAACATTTCCGATCAATCAGTTATTTGGTAACTATAGGTTATAGACGGCCAATCCTTATGAAATTTGGCTTAGTTGGTCCAGTCGTTACTAAGGCGAAAATATTTTTGCAGAAGTTGTGCCAACAGCAGCTTTCTTGAGATGAAAGCTTGTCTCAAGTATTTTACATTGAGTGGCAGGAGATCTGCCAGAGCTTTAATAACATAATTAATAACATCTGCACGATTTCCTCGGCTAAAGCTTACTTCTGGAGCTCTAGTGGATATGCATGGCTTCTGTGACTACGTAGTTTCCAAGTCGCCAGGAGCTAAAACCCGACTCCTATGTGCAAAGTCTCGTTTATTGCCTCTTAAAACATTAACTGTGCCGAAGTTAGAGCTGGCTGGAACGGAGTTGTTGGCGAGAATGATGGCAGCGGTTCTCAAATTTGTAATCAACAAAATCATCAAGTTCAAACAAATTACTCTTATTAATTAAAACAAACCGAATTTGTATTTATAAAAAAACTGGAATTCTGAACGTTATTTACAGCTACCAAAAAACGTTCGGTAACTTAAAACCTACTGTTCCTAAAAATGTTTATCCCTCCCTTGTAGGAATGTTGATAAGGAAGTAAACGGTGAAAGAAACCACATAATCCACAATAGACATAGATCGACGTTGACTTGTCAATATTTCCAAGCTGTAAATCATAATTTATATTTTTACCAAATTTTATTAAATACTTTGAACTCAGAAGTAACAACTATGTATCCACATGTGCTCGCCACTGTATGTTATTGTGTTCGTCTGACTTTTAGGGTACTATAAGCCTAAATTCAGCTGCATAAATTTGCAGATGTTTATATAATCGTAAAAATACTGATGCCATCTAGCGTTTACCAAGGGTAAGCTTTTCCTTATTGTGCTTTTGTTTTGTCCTCCTCGCTTGTGTTTGTAATTTTTTTTGAAAGATTTTTATTTATTTCATTCACTTTCATTTACTTTTTAGGAGATTCTCATAAATGTGTATTTAGACGTCTATATATTTTTAATCTTTATTGTGCAGAAGGTGGAACCAATGCTGGAAAATTAAAAAAAAATATTGAAGTTATGCAAGAGCAGATTGAAGACAACGGTTACATTACGAGATTAATGCTTAAAAAAGCAGAATATATGCTCATGACACTGCCAAACAATTGCTAAGTTTCTATGATTCGTACAAAGTTTTTTTCTTGTAATTTCTCTCTTGTCTCTATTGTATAATTATCAAAAGAATCTGCAAAGTAGCGAAACAAAGACATAAAAATATATAGAAAGCAGAACACACGGAAAATATCTCGAATTGCTACAAATACGGATTTAATTATTACTACTTTTGTCTAAACTATTAGTCTACTTTTGTCTTCTGATCCTTTTATTACAGGACCCTTAGTCCTATATAAAAAATATTCTTGTTCGGCCCGTGACTGATTTTTTGTTTTTCTTGCACGTGCCGAACAAGAATGTTTTTTATATGCAATTTTGTACACCCATATAGCATATTTTCGTCAATAAAATTGATATCAGATATTTCGTCAAGAGGTTTTTTTATATGATATCAGTTGTTTGTTTGTATATATTGATCTTCAATTATTTAAAATAGAACGCATAATATATAGAATATATACATATCTGGAAGCAACCTCTGGACAGGCGATTCACACAGTTAGCAATACTTTAATTGTAAGGATAAACATCAAAACTCTTTTTTTCTATAGCTCTATAGATTTTGAAATTCAAGAAGGTGGAATAATAAAAAACCTTTCCAACGACGTAAAGAATTTTTCGATATCTTCTGTGGCTCTGAAGTTATACGTATTTTTAATTAACAAAGGTTTTGGAATTTGGTTAGTTTAAAAATTTTAATTAAAAATTTGCCCAAAAATGTATTTAAAATTCAAAATTGTTTCGTAGTTGTGGGAAACCAAATTGTTTTAAGAAATTAACATGAGAGGCCTATCCTTATGAGAGTAATAATAAATTATAAAAAAAAACAAGAAAGGAAAGCTAACTTCAAGCGGAGCCGAAGTTGATATACCCTTGCAGTTAAGCAGAAGCTTATATTATTATTATATATATCGGATCGTATGTAGCTGTCCGATCCTTATGAGAATTTCACCATCAACAAAATTTCTAATAAAAATATTGGAAACAGCCCCAAGCATCTTTAAAAATAGAAAGATTGTGCCATTTCCGATCTTTCAGTTATATGGCAGGTATAGGATATAGTTGGCCGATTCTTATGATACATAGGATTAGATTGCCCAAAACGGAAACCGTAGATAGTCCCATCATTCAAGCTTCAAAAAAAACAAAGTAAAGCCAATTATCCTAATAAAATTTTGCAAATTGGATAAGATTGCCCAAAATGCAATCTGTACTAAGTCCCATCCTTCTAACTTATAAAAAAAAAACAAAGTTATGGCATATCCGACCAATCATATAATAAATGAATTACGTTTTTCCAGTTTTTGTTTAGCTTTTAATCCATGATTTGGCCCAAAACGGTGGTGGCTGTAGTTTAAGTAAAGCAGAGTTTTATTTACACGCATTATATGCTCGAAGCAACGAAGTTCGAGATTAGCCGAGTGGAGAGCGTTGTAGTTTCTAACACGGGAGGGGCCTGAGTTCTAGTCCTAGTTGAGCCAATGTTTCTATTTTACTTATTATTAAAAAGTTTTTTTATTAAAAGGCTTACCCTTATTTTATTTGGATTTTAGTTTTAAATAAATAACCTAAAAGCTGAAAAGATATACTCCATATTTTTTAGTGTATTGACCAAGTATATGCAGACTCCAAAAATCAAAGTTGCCAATCAAATACACACACAAATTATATGTTTTAATTCCCGATTTAAAATAAAAAAATAAAAATTAAGATTTTTATTTTATAAATTTTATTTTTAAATATCAAGAATGAGTTATAAAGATATCCAATTGGATTGATCGTTGATTATAAACTGATTTTACAAATTCAATTTTCTTATAACTATAGCTTTTATCGGTGACAGCGACGCTGGCAGCATAGATGGACTTTGGTTGAATAGTTTTGATTGGTCAGAGTTTTATGC
>JAJJHT010016864.1:2695825-2709771 GCA_021223865.1 Drosophila pandora
TTATAATTATATATTTATTATAATTAAAATCTAATTTTCCTAAATCATTTGTAAGCTCTGGAAGCGATAATGGCGACGACCGAATAACTGCCGCAGAGGATGTCACATTACAGAATATAAAGTCCCGAGAACCGCTATGAATGAGTGATATGAATGGAGTTAAGTTGAAAAGTGCAATACCAATTAAGCCATCGATAAAGTCATTATGAATACTGAAAAACAGAGAATTGTCATCCTCACGCAGGATCCAGCAAATAAGGGGATCCGATCCCTTGACCAACGATAAAATAAACTTAATAACTTCAAAATAATAAATAGGTGGAACAGGTCCGAAAAATATAAGACAATAAAGTAAAAGTCTATTCAATGTAGTCTCAATGAAGTATATTTCTAACTGATTCGGGAAAGGGACTTTTTCAGCTGAGTACTCATTATTAACAGCAATAGCATGCAAAATTTAGCCGATCCATTCGAAACACAGTGACCTTGGAAATACAAATTTCGTAATCAGAGACTGAGGAATAAAGCCATGTTTGAGCACTCCAGAATTCTTCAAGCGTTTTGGTAGCAACAAGAAAATATTCTATTAAATTTTTAAAGCTCTTTCTGCAGGGCTGGGAATCGGAGGGTCTTAATGTGATACTGTGCTCAGGCTAGATTGCAGGATGTGCTTTTCCGATGTATTAATTGGGTAAAATTGTTTGAAAGAATAGACTGTACTATATTTAAAGTAAAACATAAAAAAACAAGAAAGGAAAGCTAACTTCGGGCGGAGCCGAAGTTTATATACCCTTGCAGTTGAGTCGCAGTCCGCTAGGTGGCGCCACGCATCTTATATTATTAGATATATAGCGGATCGTATATAGTTCACCGATCCTTATGAAATGTGGCATATCGAATTATTTTGCCCAAAGAGGGACCCCCATTGAAACTCCCATCCTTCTAACTAGAAAAACAACAAAGTTATAGCATTTCCTATCAATCAGTTATATGGCAGCTATAGGATAAAGTCGGCCGATCCTTATGAAATTCGACATATCAGATTGTTTTTCCCAAAATAGAATTTGTACCAAATCCCATCTTTCTAACTTAAACAACACCAAAGTTATGCCAATTTCGATCGTTCTATGACAGCTATAGGATATAGTCGGCCGATCCTTATGAAATTTTGTACATAAGATATTTTGGTCAAATATAACATGTGTGGAAAGTCCCAACCCAAAATAGAATCTGTACCAAATCCCATCTTTCTAACTTAAAAAAACACCAATGTTATGCCAATTTCGATCGATCTATGACAGCTATAGGATATAGTCGGCCGATCCTTATGAAATTTTGTACATATGATATTTTGGTCAAATATAACATGTGTGGAAAGTCCCAACCCTCCAACTTAAAAAACATCAAAGTTATGGCATTGCCGATCAATCAGTTATATGGCAGGTATAGGGTGTAGATGGCCGATTCTTATGATACATAGGATTAGATTGCCCAAAACGGAAACCGTAGATAGCCCTATCATTCTAGCTTCAAAAAAAACAAAGTAAAGCCAATTATCCTAATAAAATTTTGCAAATCGGATAAGATTGCCCAAAATGCAATCTGTACTAAGTCCCATCCTTCTAACTTATAAAAAAAAAAACAAAGTTATGGCATATCCGACCAATCATATAATAAATTAATTACGTTTTTCCAGTTTTTGTTTAGCTTTTAATCCATGATTTGGCCCAAAAACGGTGGTGGCTGTAGTTTTAGTAAAGCAGAGTTTTATTTATATGTGTCGGCGCATTGAAACTGCGTGGTTGCGGATATATGTGTGTGGGTGTGTGTGTGCGAGTACACATTTTCGGGTATTTCACCAGAGTGATGGTATTGCATCAGCCTCTTGCGCTGTGAGTGTGTGGTTGCCAGGCAACTGTTGGCAGGCGACCGTTGCTGGGATGTTGTCGCTTTTCAAAGTACCGTTGTAGCGAGGCGACAGAGTTGTGTCGCTGTCGCCGATCGAGGTTTGGTAGTATGCACAGTACGTAGAGAATTAGACGCAGGCAGTTGCGTACCAGAACTGGAAGAGTGTGCAGGGCTGGAACTCGATGCGCCACAATGGAGAACAGCAACAACAACGGTCGTGATTCGACATCAGAAGTGGGATCTGGCCACCAGCCTTCAGCACTAGATGGACCATGGCGTGCCATGATGGAGTTACAAAATAAAAATTTAATTGAACTAGTGAAAGCCATAAAAATAACTGTACCTGATGCAGGGCAGAACAAAACTGTGCAACAACCCAAATTCAACCCAGACAAACCAGACGCCAACGCATCTTCGTGGTGCACAACGGTGGAAGTGATTTTACAAGAAAACACATTGAGAAGCAGTGCATTGGTTATGGCCTTGAGTTCGGCTTTAGAAGGAAGTGCTTCGCGATGGATTTCGCAAGTGTGCTATGCTGAAATTACTTGGCCTGAGTTTAAAGAATTGTTTATACAACGCTTCGACACTATAGAAACACCAGCCACTATGTTTCTTAATATGCTATCAAATCGACCGACTGATGGCGGAAGTCTGGCTGTTCATGCAAGTCGCATGGTTACTAAACTAACGACGAAATAGGCGCCAAATGGATAATGAAGAGGTTGCTGTGTCTGTGACCCTTGCGCTGCTGGCAAGCTTCGATCACTGATTGCAGCGTTTAAGTTTCACATCAAATGTTCGAACCAGAGTCGATCTACAGTCCGAATTAAAAGCATTCACTTTTATTAAAAGGAAAAGCGGCGCTATGGAGCATCAGTCTGAAACTTATTCTAAACGGCAGAAACAATCACCGATAGAGTGCCATTTCTGCGAAAAAGTGGGCCATAAAATGTCTGAATGCAGATTCAGGAAACAACAGAATCAATTCGCGACTGATAAAACCCAACATGGCAGGCATGATGTTCATCACCGTGAAAAATCAAATTTAACTTGCTACAAGTTCGGAGAATTGGGTCACATATCCACCCAATGTACAAAGAAGGAAGCTGATAGGAACAAGGCATTCAATCGGGAGAAGCGAATGGAACAGTGCAGTGTTGCAGTACCAAAGGGATGCCTGAACCATAGAGGCCACATTTTTTAAATAACCTTCGATTCGGGATCCGAATGCTCGTTGATAAAAGAAAAGCTAAGTACCAAATTTTCTGGTAAAAGATTTAATAATATTGTTATGTTAAAAAGTATCGGCAGCAATGGAATATGTAGAACTTTACAAATATTAAGCAATGTAAAAATTGACGATTATTGTATTGAAATTTTGTTTCACGTAATAGGCGATGATGATATCGCCGAACGGCAGAATGACATTGTAATTGGCCGTGAGATATTAAATCAGGGTCTTGATATTGTCATTTCATCAAACCAATTTAGGATCTCAAAGACCAAAGTAGTTAATTTGTGTACCGGCAATGAGCCAGCCGATATTGATACTGAGCTTGAGGGACAAGATAAAATAAAACTACATTCACTGTTGGCAAAGTACTCAAATTCATTTATAACTGGGATCCCAAGTATTAAAGTCAGAATTGGCGAAATGAAAATTAGGTTGATTGATCCAACAAAAACCGTACAGAGAAGGCCATATCGTTTAAGTCCATGCGAGCGAGATTTGGTTAGGGACAAAATTAATGAACTGCTAAAATGCAATATAATTAGGCCAAGCTGCTCACCTTATGCAAGCCCTATATTATTAGTGAAGAAAAAAATGGTACGGACAGACTTTGTGTTGACTTTAGGGAGCTGAATTCAAATACGGTTGCTGATAAATACCCTTTACCACTTATACAAGATCAAATCAATAGGCTTGGGGGAGTTAATTACTTTACATGTCTAGACATGGCCAGCGGATTACCAAATTCCTTTGCATTCAGATTCTAACGAGTACACGGCGTTTGTGACTCCGGATGGTCAATACGAGTTCCTGTCCATGTCATTTGGGCTCAAAAACGCACCTTCTGTTTTTCAACGATTAGTAATACAGGCGCTAGGGGATCTAGCAAATTCCTTTGTCATCGTCTATATGGATGATATCATGATAGCCGCCTCAACAAAATGCGAGGCGCTAGAAAGATTACAGATCGTTCTAGATGTTTTGACAAAGGCTGGGTTTTCATTCAATCTTACAAAGTGCTCTTTCATGAAAACATCGGTTCAGTATTTGGGTTACAATATATGTAAGTGCGGGTGAGATCCGTCCCAAACCCAAAGAAAGTTGTAGCGTTAACTGCTCTTCCGTCTCCACAGTCAGTCACTTCATTTAGAAGATTCATTGGGCTAGCATCCTATTTCCGACAGTTTATTAAGGGATTTTCACAATTAATGAAACCGTTATATTTCTTAACTGCAGATAAAAACAAATTTATTTGGAAAACAGAGCATAAACAGATACGGAAAAAGGTCATTGCCACTCTTACCGACAAACCAGTCCTTGTTATTTTTGACCCTTATTATCCAATCGAATTGCACACAGACGCCAGTTGCAGTAGCTACGGTGCAATTTTATTACACAAAATTAATAACAAGCCCCAGGTAATAGAATACTATAGCAAAACTACTTCACCGGCAGAATCAAGATATCACTCGTACGAGTTGGAAGCCTTAGCTGTCGTGAACGCCATTAAGCATTTTCGACATTATTTGCTGGGCAGGAACTTTGTAGTTTATACTGACTGCAACTCGCTTAAGGCGGCGATAAATAAACGAGATTTAACCCCCAGAGCACAGCGTTGGTGGGGTTATTGCAGCAATTCACATTCGATATTCAGTATAGAGAAGGGAAAAGGATGGCACACGTTGACTTTTTATTGACAAATCCCCTTTCAAAAAAGTCTACTACAACCGCAAAATTAGTCGAAGAGAAAAGAGTAAATTTAGCTGAAATTTCAAGCAACTGGCTTATTGCTGAACAACGTCGAGATTTGGACATAATCAAAATTGTTAAACATTTTAAAAACTCTTCTCTGCCTGAAGATATTGCGAAAACCTATGAATTAAGGGCAGAAGTTCTTCATCGAAAGATACAAAGAAATGGGAGAACACGTTGCTTACCAGTGGTGCCACGAGCTTTCAGATGGTCTGTCATAAATCCAGTGCATGAGTCCATAATGCATTTAGGTTTCGAAAAGACATTAGATAAAACTTACGATTTCTACTGGTTGGACCGTCAGCCGTCAGCCAATCGGGTACAACAGGGGGAGAAACGCATGAGCTCATGTGCCGTAACTGTGTACACCGATGGTAGTGCGACTATACTCTTCACGTGAGGGCGGCTGGTAACAGGTCCCGGTTAGGTCATGTCTCTGCCGAGGATGCTGGCTTATTGTAGTCGGGCGGGGAGAAGAAAACTTGCTTCCTCAAATCACCCCAATCCAAGGTGGAACAGCATATGCCGACGGATGCATGTTCGGGGAATGCACGGACGTTAATATGCGGACTCTGGGGGAACGGCCGACCCCTCAGTTTTAGCCAGGCTTATCATGACAAGCGGGCTATGTCATGACGGACGAACCCCTTCCCGCCTACTCGTGGGTCCAAAAAATGAACGATAACAATTTAAAAAGAAAAACAAACAGTGGAGAACGGAACTCCCTAAGAAAGTCCGGAAATGGGATCTCGGATCCTTCAATCTCCAAGGCAGATAGAGGCCAAAGAGATGCTGGGATGGCGAAGCCCCCCACTGAGGGACAACATCCGGAGGCGAGCGGCGCCGGTGTAGGGGGAGATGCCAAGGCACCGACCCCCAAAACGGGGCCCACTATGGGACCACCGAACGGAGTGGGGGGCAAGATCCCTGAATCGAGCTCCTTTCGCACCGGCGGCACCCCTAAGGAAGGCCCCGGTCCGACGACTGCTGGCCCCCTGCAGCGGAAGGGCTCCTATAAAGATAGGAGGAGAGCGGCCTTCATCCTAATGAGGGCAGACCCATCGGCGGAGTCCAATCCCGATCAGGCTGAAATAATAAAGTGGGCGAGGGAAATCCTGCCTGACTTTCAGCCAGCAAGAGCGGGAGCCAGATTGGACCCAAAGAAGCCGACAGGAGTAGGCGACTCTGCCAAGGAGAGTGCACAGAGTGCGAAAAGGCAGAGGTCGACCGACGGTGGAGCGCCCCTAGCTAAGAAGAAGAAGGTGCAGACACAGAGTAGCAGATCCTTCGCCGAAGTTACCAAGGGCAGGACCATCATTGGGGTCATTGATAATGGCTCCAAAGATGGCCTGATCCCCAAGGAACTTTGGCGTAAGGTAGTGAATGAGCTGCATGGGCGCTTCATGGAGGAGATGCTCAAGAGCGGAGGACCCCCACCGGACTGCGAAGATGCAGGGTGGTACCAGGGTAGCATCAAGGTGATAGCGTGCCAAGATGCGAGGTCTGTAAGCCTCTACAAGCGAATGATAGCGTCGCTTGGGGAGGTTTACCCAGGAGCCAGATTGGAGGCGGTGGACTGGGACAAGATCCCCAGCAAACCGAGGGCCCGCGTATGGCTGACAGAGAAGCCGGCGGACCCTGACACCATTCTGGCCATGCTTAAAATCTGCAATCCCACACTCCCTACGGCGGACTGGAGGGTCGCCAAGGTGGAGGAAGCAGTGGGACTGAGAAGGCAGGTTGTCCTCACTCTTAATGAGGAGACTGCGAAGATCCTGGAGGGTGCCGGTAGCCGTATCAAATACGGGTTCGAGCACGTTGCGGTGAGGATCTACAAGTCGGATGCGAAGAGTAAACCTGGAGGCATCGACTTGGAGATGGACGCACAGGAGCTAGACTCGGGGGAACCGACCGAAGAGGTCCGCCCAGAAGGAATGTCGGATGTGGAGGAGGACATTCTGGAAGGGTACACCTCAGAGGAGAGTGACCTGGCGAGGGCTCTTGGAGGCGTCGGCATGGAGGAGGACTCTTTGCTGGGCTCCGACACCGAGGCGGAGGTTACTGTGGTGGAGAATCTAAAGGATGTCCCTGACATTCCTGCAGATAAACCTCCATCACAGTAAGGTGGCTTCCGCCGCCCTCCTGCTCCATCTTGCAGAGGATGGAGCTGACGTGGCCCTCATCCAAGAACCCTGGATCCACGGAGACAGGATTCTCGGTCTGGGGGCGTCGGACTTCAGGCTGTACACAGCCGATGTAACAGGTAAAAAGCGAGCATGCATACTCGCAAAGAAAAGCCTTAATACCTTCTTGCTACCAAATTTCAGCAATGAAGATCACGTAGCCGCATCGATAGAGGGCCCAGACGGCCATCTAAGAATATGCTCGGCATATATGGGTCACGACCACCTAGGACCTCCACCCCATTCGCTACTCAGGCGGCTTGTGGAAGACAGCGAAAGGAAGGACATCGACCTAATAATAGGATGCGATGCCAACGCTCATCACAGTCAGTGGGGAAGCACTGACACAAACGAGAGGGGTGAGTCAATCTTCGATTTTATCCTCAGCTCTAAGCTTTTAGTGGGTAACAGAGGTTCAGAACCCACTTTCGTAGTCAAGAACAGAAGGGAGGTTCTTGATGTCACACTATTCTCGCACTCCCTGGCTGATGCAATCACCAGCTGGAGAGTCCTTGACAAACACTCATTTTCAGACCATCGCTATATTGAGATAGTAGTAAATTTTGAAAACTTCACCAAGCAAGCAGTACGAAATCCTAGAAAGGCAAACTGGGAGCTCTATAAAAATATACTAGATAGATCCTTAGGCGAACCGCCTTCGGAGACCATCGAGACCTATGAGGGGCTTAACGCCATGGTAGACAAGCTTACTGCGACTAGTGCAAAAGCTTACCACAAGGCCTGCCCCAAAAAAAGGATAGGTAGCAACAGATCGAAGAAGCCTCCGTGGTGGACCTCGTCTTTAGCCCCTTACAAAAAAAATGCACGTAGGGCCTTCAACCACGCGCACCGTACCAACACAGACGAGGCGTGGGAAACCTATAAAGCTGAACTTAGGCAATATAACAAAGAATTGCGCAAGGCAAAGAGGGTTGCCTGGGCCAATTTCTGCACCAACATTCAGGAGACATCAGAGGCCGCCCGCCTAAGAAAGATTCTCTCTACTACAGCCCCCATCGCAGGTTACATTAAGAACACGGAGGGGTGCTGGACAACCTCAAGCCTGGAAACCCTGGAGACCCTTATCAACGCACACTTCCCGGGTTGCTCTTCGGAAGGAACAACCCAGGTGATGCGTAGCCAGGGTCATCAGGGCTCGCTCAACTACCTACTTAGTGACAGAAACCTGAAATGGGCAATGGACAGTTTTAAACCCTTCAAATCTCCGGGACCGGACGGTATTCTACCAGCTCAGTTATCCAGAGCCGGTATTAACCTAAGGAAATGGATTAAGAAAATCTTCAGCACAGTCTTCACTACTGGTATGATACCAAAGGCATGGCTGTGCACGAAGGTTGTATTCATACCCAAGGCGGGGAAACCATCCCACTGCACCCCCAAGGACTTCAGACCTATAAGTCTGTCTTCCTTTCTCCTTAAGACGATGGAAAGACTCTTAAGTCTCCATCTACAACTTAGCATTAACCCAAACGACATCTCATGCTCTCAGCATGCCTACAAAAGGGGCAGATCAACAGAAACAGCCCTGCACGATATCACTATGATCGCCGAACGAGCGATTAATTTTAAGGAATACGCACTTGTGGCTTTTCTAGACATAGAAGGGGCCTTCAATAACATCCTACCGTGCTCAATAATCGACGCACTGACGGGACTTGGAATAGACAATCGATCAACTCACCTAATACGGCAGATCCTGGTTAACAGGAGTGTCGAGGCTACACTTGGAGGTTCGACTATTCGAAGATACGTCAAGAGGGGCACCCCACAAGGAGGTGTACTCTCACCACTACTCTGGAACGTGGCGGTTAACAGCCTACTACGATCCTTAGAGGGTGGCGGATGTAAGATCATTGCGTACGCGGACGATGTTGCTATTGCCTTCGTGGGGAAATTCCCACAGACGCTATGCGACCTAATGACAGGGAAGCTCGAAGTTCTGTCGGCCTGGGCGCAAAAGAACGGGCTGGGAGTCAACCCATCCAAGACAGAGCTCGTGCTGTTCACCAGGAAGTACAAAATACCTAACTTAAGACTTCCGAAGCTCCTAGGAGAAACACTAGCTCTTAGTGATAGTGCGAAGTACCTAGGTATCACACTAGACAGGAAACTGGACTGGAAGCTGAACACCGCTGAAAGGACTAAGAAAGCGGCAATAGCACTCTATACCTGCCGCAAGGCGGTAGGCCTGAAATGGGGAATGTCCCCGAAGATGGTCAGATGGTTATACACAGCGATCATCAGACCAATTCTATTCTATGGTGTTGTTGTCTGGTGGCCCGCCCTAGACAACTCCACATGCAGGGAAAAGTTCAGGAAGATGCAGCGCATGGCGGAAGTCTGTATGACAGGCAGTCTACGCACTACGCCTAGTGATGCCCTAGACACTATACTTGACCTACTACCAGTTGAACTGATGGGGGTAAAGACAGCCACTCTGGCAGCAATAAGACTGCGGGAGGCAAACCTATGGAGCAAAAATAGTTTCGGTCATACCAGACTGGACCTACAACATTTCATGCCTGAGGGGGGTACGGATTACTGTGTGCCCGTCGACCAACCCACCACTAACTACAAAGTCTTAATCCGCTCGAGGGAGGAATGGGATGCCCGGATACCGGGACCGGAGGGCTCCATTCACATCTATACAGATGGATCAAAACTTAACGGCCAGGTGGGAGGCGGTTACTTTTGCGAGCATCTGAGCCTAAAGGAGTCCTTCAGACTCCCTGACCACTGCAGTGTGTTCCAGGCTGAAGTAGTAGCCATTAAGGAAGCACTTGAATCCCCAGCTCTAAGGGGCAATCGGGGTACAATATGTATCTTCTCAGATAGTCAAGCAGCGCTCAAGGCACTTGACGGATTCTCATCCAACTCCAGGACAGTCAATGACTGTCGCAGATCTCTCAACGAGATGGCTGAACAGCTTGACATCTACCTCATCTGGGTCCCCGGTCACAGGGACCACGAGGGAAACTGTGCTGCAGATGAACTAGCTAGGGCAGGGACTACCAACCCTCTCCTACCGGAGAAAGAACTTGTAGGCATACCCTTGGCTACTTGCAGGCTAAAGTGCAGGGAGTTTTTCGACCTGGCAGCCAATAGGAAATGGAGTAATCTCCAGACCTGTAGAACATCACGTTTGATCTGGCCGACACGCTCTCAGAAAAGATCGGCGAGACTTATTGCTCTGACTAGACCGGAATGCAGCCTAGCGATTGGGGCAATCACTGGGCACTGGCTGATAGGCGAACACGCGGCCAGGCTTGCAGTCCCCCACAATGATTTCTGCAGGAGCTGCAGGGATGAAGAGGAGGTAGAATCGGTATCGCACCTCTTATGCCACTGCCCGGCACTCGGACGCAGCAGACTCAAACACTTCGGGTCCGAAGAACTCTCGGACCTTAACGATCTCTCAGAGATCTCTCCACGCGGATTGGTTGCCTTCATAAAAAAAGCAGGCTGGGACCATGGGCCGCCATAGGTAGTCTAGGCATATATACGCACCCTGGTACACAGGAAGGGGGGGTATCATCTCGGTGAAACCCTTGCTCCAGCGGCAGCACAAGGAGCCCTAGCGGCTCAAGTGGAAGCGAGGGGGTATTCTATGACCCCCTTGCATCACCGCCCTAACCTAACCTAACCTACTGGTTGGACAATATGTCAAAATACGTAAAAAAAATTTGTCGACAACTGCATCACTTGCAAAATGTCAAAATCCACTTCAGAAAAAATACAGGCGGAATTACATCCAATACCAAAAGTCACTATTCCTTGGCACACTATCCACATCGATATCACAGGAAAATTAAGTGGCAAGAGTGATCAGAAGGAGTATGTTATTGTTCAGATAGACGCGTTTACCAAATATGTCTATCTTAGTCATAGTCTTAAATTAGACAGTTAGAGTTGTATAAGGGCCGTTCAATCTGCCGTTTCATTGTTTGGAGTACCAACCCGAATAATAGCTGACCAGGGAAGGTGTTTTACAGGCGCAACGTTCAGTCAATTTGGTTCAGATCAAAAAATAAAATTGCATTTGATAGCCACTGGTGCAAGTCGAGCTAATCGCCAAGTGGAGCGAACTATGAGCACGTTGAAGAATATGTTAACGGCGATTGAAACGGGAACACAGTCTTGGCAGGATGTATTGGGAGAGGTACAGTTGGCAATCAATTGTACAACCAATCGCACTACGAAAGCAAGTCCTTTAGAAATGTTATTGGGAAAGGTAGCACGCCCATTGGGATTACTTCCACCTAGTAATATAGAAAATGTTATTGATTTGCCAAACGTAAGAGCGCAAGCTGCAAAGAATGTATTAGCCAGTGCAGCTTATGATAAAGAACGATTTGATAGAAATAAGGCAAAAATAAAAAGGCACAAAATTGGAGATTTCGTATTACTTAAGAGCGAAGAAAGACACCAGACCAAGCTAAGTCCAAAATTTAGGGGGCCTGTTGAAATAGTAAAAGTTCTAGAAGGTGACAGGTACATTTTAAAGTCTTTAACTAGTAAAAGAAATTATAAATATGCACATGAGGATTTAAGAAAATTACCAGAGGGGCAAGTGCCCGAAGAGCTAAATGTGTACGATGATTATAATAATTTATATGAAAGAAACGTAACCGCTACAGAAGAGAGTGAAAATGAAAATTTTGAGAGTATTGAAGAAAAGAGTGAAGATGAAAATACTGAGAGTATTGAAGAAGAAAATGAAGTACACCAATAAGGGTGACAAAGTTGTACTGCTGGCCAATAAAAATGGCAGAGTACTGAGTCCATAAAATATAATGCAGCACAAGTGCAAAAAATAGTGATTGTTTTGATCATGGCGTGTGGCGTATTTGATTATGCGACTATAAGAGTGAATAATGAAGAAGAATGTATTATATAAAAGAATAAGAAAAACAAAGAAATGAAAAGAAAGAAAGAAAAATTGAATTGATGAAAAAAATTATAATTATGGAACTGAATACTGTTTTGTGAAACTGTAAATACGATAATTTGTTATGAGTTAAGATAAGAAAATTGGATGAAACTATTTAATGTTCAGTCTAATAAAGTAAGAAAATTCGAATGCTGCTATTTTCTACACGAGGTCATGTTAGGGTCAGGATGGCCGTGTCGGCGCATTGAAACTGCGTGGTTGCGGATATATGTGTGTGCGTGTGTGTGTGCGAATACACATTTTCGGGTATTTCACCAGAGTGATGGTATTGCATCAGCCTCTTGCGCTGTGAGTGTGTGGTTGCCAGGCAACCGTTGGCAGGCGACCGTTGCTGGGATGTTGTCGCTTTTCAAAGTACCGTTGTAGCGAGGCGACAGAGTTGTGTCGCTGTCGCCGATCGAGGTTTGGTAGTATGCACAGTAGGTAGAGAATTAGACGCAGGCAGTTGCGTACCAGAACTGGAAGAGTGTGCAGGGCTGGAACTCGATACGCCACAATGGAGAACAGCAACAGCAACAACAACGGTCGTGATTCGACATATGCATTATATGCTCAGTGGGGGCATATGCATATAAAGCTTTCTACTCGTAAAATTGTGCATTTGTAAGTCTTCTCATTAAGACATGAGACACTGAAACACAAAGCAGAATTACATCAAAATTTGCCATCAAGCAACGAAGTTCGAGATTAGCCGATTGGAGATCGTTGTGGTTTCTAACACGGGAGGGGCCTGAGTTCTAGTCCTAGTTGAGCCAATGTTTCTATTTTACTTTTTAAGCCCTTTTTTATTTGGATTTTAATTTTAAATAAATAACCTAAAAGCTGAAAAGATATACTCCATATTTTTTAGTGTATTGACCAAGTATATGCAGACTCCAAAAATCAAAGTTTCTAATCAATACACACACATATTATATGTTTTAATTCCCGATTAAAAAAAAAAATAAAAATTAAGATTTTTATTTTATAAATTTTATTTTTAAATATCAAGAATGAGTTATAAAGATATCCAATTGGATTATAAACTGATTTTACAAATTCAATTTTCTTATAACTATAGCTTTTATCGGTGACAGCGACGCTGGCAGCATAGATTGACTTTGCTTGAATAGTTTTGATTGGTCAGAGTTTTATGCTGACATATAGGTTCCCAGGATGGGCACTTGTTTATGAATTTGGAGCAAAAGGGGTTTGATGTTTACGTCTACTGTCGTCGATTAAGGCGTGTGAATGGTTTATGCCTATGTTTATGTCTGGATGCCAATGATAATGCTATGGGAAAGGGTTTGTTTCTAGCCTATTTGAATTATTCCCACAGTAGGCTCTGGAATGTTGTTTATATATGATTTGATAGGTATGGCAGGGTATACTGGTTTTATGGTGGATTCGTTATCTAGGGTATTTGCAGATACATTAAGTGTATTTGCGGATATACTCCTCACATGTATAAGTAAAATCAAGCTTCACAGGAGGCTGAACAAAATTGGTAGCTGCACTTACAGGACTATATCTTGAGTTAACGAATTTTGCCAGATATGAGCGATGTACCAAAAGTTGCGCGTCTCAAAAGCTATCTCCACGTGCAATATGAATATGATCAAATGAGCCAATTTTGAAAATAATTTTTTTTCTTCAAAAAAAGTTTATTTTTAGTGTTTTTTTTTACTATATAGACGTTTGGTCTCAAAGAAAATGAAATAGATATTTAAAAAACCCTTTCAACGGTGTAAAGCTCTTTTTAATATCTTTCTTAATTATAAAGTTATAAAATTTTTAATTAACAAGGTTTTTTAATATTTTGACGTAAGCTTATATTTGACGTGAAGGACCTTATATTTCAAAAAGTTGTAGAACAATAGTTGCTCATATGATAGTAACAAACATTTTCCATTTTTTT